>OY755048.1:54176313-54330761 GCA_963576565.1 Aspidapion aeneum
ACCCGTTTACACGTTTACCCGTTTACCCGTTTACCCGTTTACTCGTTTACCCGTTTACCCGTTTTCATTTTCATTTTCAATTTTCAATTTTCAATTTTCAATTTTCAATTTTCAATTTTCAATTTTCAATTTTCAATTTTCAATTTTCAATTTTCAATTTTCAATTTTCAATTTTCAATTAATTTTCAATTTTCAATTTTCAATTTTCAATTTTCAATTTTCAATTTTCAATTTTCAATTTTCAATTTTCAATTTTCAATTTTCAATTTTCAATTTTCAATTTTCAATTTTCCATTTTCAATTTTCAATTTTCAATTTTCAATTTTCAATTTTCAATTTTCAATTTTCAATTTTCAATTTTCAATTTTCAATTTTCAATTTTCAATTTTCAATTTTCAATTTTCAATTTTCAATTTTCAATTTTCAATTTTCAATTTTCAATTTTCAATTTTCAATTTTCAATTTTTTACCCGTTTACTTGTTTACCCGTTTACCCGTTTACTTGTTTACCCGTTTGCCCGTTTACCCGTTCATACGGTTTCCAGTTTACCCGTTTACCCATTTACCCGATTAACCGTATACCCGTTTGCCCGTTTACCCGTTTACACGTTTGCCCGTTTACCCGGTTACCTGTTTGCCCGTTTACCCGTTTGCCCGTTTACTCGTTTACCCGCTTACCCGTTACCCGTTTACCCGGTTACCCGTTTGCCCGTTTACCCATTTACCCTCTTACCCGTTTACCCGGTTACCCGTTTGCCCGTTTACCCATTTACGCATTTATCCATTTATCCGTTTACTCGTTTACCCGATACCCGTTTACCCTTTTACCCGTTTACCCGTTTACCCATTTACGCATTTACCCATTTATCAGTTTACCCGTTTACCCGTTTACCCGTTTGCCCGTTTACCCTTTTAACCGTTTAACCGTTTACCCGTTTACCCGTTTACTCGTTTACCCGTTTACCCGTTTACTCGTTTACCCGTTTACCCGTTTACCCGTTTGCCCGTTTACACGTTTACCCGTTTACCCGTTTACCCGTTTACCCGTTTACTCGTTTACCCGTTTACTCGTTTACCCGTTTACCCGTTTACCCGTTTGCCCGTTTACCCGTTTAACCGTTTACCCGTTTACCCGATACCCGTTTACCCGTTTACCTGTTTACCCGTTTACCTGTTTACTCGTTTACCCGTTTACCCGTTTACCCGTTTAATCGTTTACCCGTTTACCCGTTTACTCGTTTACACGTTTACCCGTTTACCACGTACCTTTTAAAGAAAATTTGTACGGCGGAAGAGCCAAATTTTCACGTACCTTTTAAAGAAAATTTGTATGGCCGAAGAGCTAAATTTTCACGTACCTTTTAAAGAAAATTTGTACGGCCGAAGTGCTAAACTTTCACGTACCTTTTAAAGAAAATTTGTATGGCCGAAGAGCTAAATTTTCACGTACCTTTTAAAGAAAATTTGTACGGCCGAAGTGCTAAACTTTCACGTACCTTTTAAAGAAAATTTGTATTGCCGAAGAGCTAAATTTTCACGTTCTATTTAAAGAAAATTTGTACGGCCGAAGTGCTAAATTTTCACGTACCTTTTAAAGAAAATTTGTAATGCCGAAGAGCTAAATTTTCACGTTCTATTTAAAGAAAATTTGTACGGCCGAAGAGCTAAATTTTCACGTACCTTTTAAAGAAAATTTGTACGGCCGAAGAGCTAAATTTTCACGTACCTTTTAAAGAAAATTTGTATGGCCGAAGAGCTAAATTTTCACGTACTATTTAAAGAAAATTTGTAGGTCGAAGTGCAACATTTTCACGTAACTTTTAAAGAAAATTTGTACGGCCGAAGAGCTAAATTTTCACGTACCTTTTAAAAAAAATTTGTACGGCCGAAGAGCTAAATTTTCACGTACTATTTAAAGAAAATTTGTACGGCCAAAGAGCTAAATTTTCACGTACCTTTTAAAGAAAATTTGTATGGCTGAAGAGCTAAATTTTAACGTACTATTTAAAGAAAATTTGTACGGCCGAAGAGCTAAATTTTCACGTACCTTTTAAAGAAAATTTGTACGGCCGAAGTGCTAAACTTTCACGTACCTTTTAAAGAAAATTTGTAATGCCGAAGAGCTAAATTTTCACGTACCTTTTAAAGAAAATTTGTAATGCCGAAGAGCTAAATTTTCACGTTCTATTTAAAGAAAATTTGTACGGCCGAAGAGCTAAATTTTCACGTACCTTTTAAAGAAAATTTGTAATGCCGAAAAGCTAAATTTTCACGTACCTTTTAAAGAAAATTTGTATTGCCGAAGAGCTAAATTTTCACGTTCTATTTAAAGAAAATTTGTACGGCCGAAGAGCTAAATTTTCACGTACCTTTTAAAGAAAATTTGTAATGCCGAAGAGCTAAATTTTCACGTACCTTTTAAAGAAAATTTGTATTGCCGAAGAGCTAAATTTTCACGTAACTTTTAAAGAAAATTTGTAATGCCGAAGAGCTAAATTTTCACGTACCTTTTAAAGAAAATTTGTATTGCCGAAGAGCTAAATTTTCACGTACCTTTTAAAGAAAATTTGTATTGTTGAAGAGCTAAATTTTCACGTACTATTTAAAGAAAATTTGCACTGCCAAAGAGCCAAATTTTCACGTACCTTTTAAAGAAAATTTGTATGGCCGAAGAGCTAAATTTTCACGTACCTTTTAAAGAAGATTTGTATGGCCGAAGAGCTAAATTTTCACGTACCTTTTAAAGAAAATTTGTATTGCCGAAGAGCTAAATTTTCACGTACCTTTTAAAGAAAATTTGTATTTACTCGTTTACCCGTTTACCCCTTTTCATTTTCAGTTTCAATTTTCAATTTTCAATTTTCAATTTTCAATTTTCAATTTTCAATTTTCAATTTTCAATTTTCAATTTTCAATTTTCAATTTTCAATCTTCAATTTTCAATTTTCAATTTTCAATTTTCAATTTTCAATTTTCAATTTTCAATTTTCAATTTTCAATTTTCAATTTTCAATTTTCAATTTTCAATTTTCAATTTTCAATTTTCAATTTTCAATTTTCAATTTTCAATTTTCAATTTTCAATTTTCAATTTTCAATTTTCAATTTTCAATTTTCAATTTTCAATTTTCAATTTTCAATTTTCAATTTTCAATTTTCAATTTTCAATTTTCAATTTTCAATTTTCAATTTTCAATTTTCAATTTTCAATTTTCAATTTTCAATTTTCAATTTTCAATTTTCAATTTTCAATTTTCAATTTTCAATTTTCAATTTTCAATTTTCAATTTTCAATTTTCAATTTTCAATTTTCAATTTTCAATTTTCAATTTTCAATTTTCAATTTTCAATTTTCAATTTTCAATTTTCAATTTTCAATTTTCAATTTTCAATTTTCAATTTTCAATTTTCAATTTTCAATTTTCAATTTTCAATTTTCAATTTTCAATTTAACCGTTTAACCGTTTACCCGAATAACCGTATACCCGTTTGCCCGTTTACCCGTTTACCCGTTTGCCCGGTTACCTGTTTGCCCGTTTACCCGTTTGCCCGTTTAAGTGTTTACCCGCTTACCCGTTACCCCTTTACCCGGTTACCCTCTTACCCGTTTACCCGTTTACCTGTTTATCCGTTTACCCGTTTACCTGTTTATCCGTTTACCCGTTTAACCGTTTACCCGATACCCGTTTACCCGTTTACCCGTTTACCCGTTTACCCGTTTACCCGTTTACCTGTTTACCCGTTTACCCGTTTACACGTTTACCCGGTTACCCGTTTACCCGTTTACCCGTTTACCCGTTTTCATTTTCAATTTTCAATTTTCAGTTTCAATTTTCAATTTTCAATTTTCAATTTTCAATTTTCAATTTTCAATTTTCAATTTTCAATTTTCAATTTTCAATTTTCAATTTTCAATTTTCAATTTTCAATTTTCAATTTTCAATTTTCAATTTTCAATTTTCAATTTTCAATTTTCAATTTTCAATTTTCAATTTTCAATTTTCAATTTTCAATTTTCAATTTTCAATTTTCAATTTTCAATTTTCAATTTTCAATTTTCAATTTTCAATTTTCAATTTTCAATTTTCAATTTTCAATTTTCAATTTTCAATTTTCAATTTTCAATTTTCAATTTTCAATTTTCAATTTTCAATTTTCAATTTTCAATTTTCAATTTTCAATTTTCAATTTTCAATTTTCAATTTTCAATTTTCAATTTTCAATTTTCAATTTTCAATTTTCAATTTTCAATTTTCAATTTTCAATTTTCAATTTTCAATTTTCAATTTTCAATTTTCAATTTTCAATTTTCAATTTTCAATTTTCAATTTTCAATTTTCAATTTTCAATTTTCAATTTTCAATTTTCAATTTTTTACCCGTTTACTTGTTTACCCGTTTACCCGTTTTCTTGTTTACCCGTTTGCCCGCTTACCCGTTCACCCGGTTACCAGTTTACCCGTTTACCCGTTTACCGGGTTTACTCGTTTACCCGTTTACACGTGTACCCGTTTACTCGTTTACCCGTTTACTCGTTTACCCGTTTTCATTTTCAGTTTCAGCCGAAGAGCTAAATTTTCACGTACCTTTTAAAGAAAATTTGTACGGCCGAAGTGCTAAATTTTCACGTACCTTTTAAAGAAAATTTGTATGGCCAAAGAGCTAAATTTTCACGTACTATTTTAAGAAAATTTGTACGGCCGAAGAGCCAAATTTTCACATACTATTTAAAGAAAATTTGTATGCCCGAAGAGCTAAATTTTCACGTACCTTTTAAAGAAAATTTGTATGGCCGAAGAGCTAAGTTTTCACGTACCTTTTAAAGAAAATTTGTACGGTTGAAGAGCTAAATTTTCACGTACCTTTTAAAGAAAATTTGTACGGCTGCAGAGCCAAATTATCACGTACCTTTTAAAGAAAATTTGTATGGCCGAAGAGTTAAATTTTCACGCACTATTTAAAGAAAATTTGTATTGCCGAAGAGCTAAATTTTCAAGTACCTTTTAAAGAAAATTTGTATGGCCGAAGAGCTATATTTTCACGCACTATTTAAAGAAAATTTGTATTGCCGAAGAGCTAAATTTTCACGTACCTTTTAAAGAAAATTTGTATGGCCGAAGAGCTAAATTTTCACGTACCTTTTAAAGAAAATTTGTATTGCCGAAGAGCTAAATTTTCACGTACCTTTTAAAGAAAATTTGTACGGCCGAAGAGCTAAATTTTCACGTACCTTTTAAAGAAAATTTGTATGGCCGAAGAGCTAAATTTTCACGTACTATTTAAAGAAAATTTGTATGGCCGAAGTGCAAATTTTCTTTAAATAGTACGTGAAAATTTAGCTCTTCGGCCATACTACCTTTTAAAGAAAATTTGTATTGCCGAAGAGCTAAATTTTCACGTACCTTTTAAAGAAAATTTGTACGGCCAAAGAGCTAAATTTTCACGTACCTTTTAAAGAAAATTTGTATGGCCGAAGAGCTAAATTTTCACGTACTATTTAAAGAAAATTTGTATGGCCGAAGTGCAAATTTTCTTTAAACAGTACGTGAAAATTTAGCTCTTCGGCCATACAAATTTTCTTTAAAAGGTACGTGAAAATTTAGCTCTTCGGCCGTACAAATTTTCTTTAAAAGGTACGTGAAAATTTAGCTCTTCGGCAATACAAATTTTCTTTAAAAGGTACGTGAAAATTTAGCTCTTCGGCCATACAAATTTTCTTTAAAAGGTACGTGAAAATTTAGCTCTTCGGCAATACAAATTTTCTTTAAAAGGTACGTGAAAATTTAGCTCTTCGGCCATACAAATTTTCTTTAAAAGGTACGTGAAAATTTAGCTCTTCGGCCATACAAATTTTCTTTAAAAGGTACGTGAAAATTTGGCTCTTCGGTCATACAAATTTTCTTTAAAAGGTACGTGAAAATTTAGCTCTTCGGCCATACAAATTTTCTTTAAAAGGTACGTGAAAATTTAGCTCTTCGGTCATACAAATTTTCTTTAAATAGTACGTAAAAATTTAGCTCTTCGGCCGTACAATTTTTTTTTAAAAGGTACGTGAAAATTTAGCTCTTCGGCCATACAAATTTTCTTTAAAAGGTACGTGAAAATTTGGCTCATCGGCCGTACAAATTTTCTTTAAAAGGTACATGAAAATTTAGCTCTTCGGCTGTACAAATTTTCTTTAAAAGGTACGTAAAAATTTAGCTCTTCGGCCGTACAAATTTTCTTTAAATAGTACGTGAAAATTTACCTCTTCGGCCGTACAAATTTTCTTTAAATAGTACGTGAAAATTTAGCTCTTCAGCCATACAAATTTTCTTTAAAAGGTACGTGAAAATTTAGCTCTTCGGCCGTACAAATTTTTTTTAAATAGTACGTGAAAATTTAGCTCTTCGGCCATACAAATTCTCTTTAAAAGGTACGTGAAAATTTAGTTCTTCGGCCATACAAATTTTCTTTAAAAGGTACGTGAAAATTTAGCTCTTTAGCCGTACAAATTTTCTTTAAATAGTACGTGAAAATTTACCTCTTCGGCCGTACAAATTTTCTTTAAAAAGTACGTGGAAATTTAACTCTTCGTACAAATTTTCTTTAAATAGTACGTGAAAATTTAGCTCTTCGGCCATACAAATTTTCTTTAAAAGGTACGTGAAAATCTAGCTCTTCGGCCATACAAATTTTCTTTAAAAGGTACGTGAAAATTTAGCTCTTCGGCCATACAAATTTTCTTTAAAAGGTACGTGAAAATTTGGCTCTTTGGCCGCGCAAATTTTCTTTAAATAGTACGTGAAAATTTAGCTCTTCAACAATACAAATTTTCTTTAAAAGGTACGTGAAAATTTAGCTCTTCGGCAATACAAATTTTCTTTAAAAGAGCTAAATTTTCACGTACTATTTTAAGAAAATTTGTACGGCCGAAGAGCCAAATTTTCACATACTATTTAAAGAAAATTTGTATGCCCGAAGAGCTAAATTTTCACGTACCTTTTAAAGAAAATTTGTATGGCCGAAGAGGTTAATTTTCACGTACCTTTTAAAGAAAATTTGTATGGCCGAAGAGCTAAATTTTCACGTACCTTTTAAAGAAAATTTGTACGGTTGAAGAGCTAAATTTTCACGGACCTTTTAAAGAAAATTTGTACGGCTGCAGAGCCAAATTTTCACGTACCTTTTAAAGAAAATTTGTATGGCCGAAGAGTTAAATTTTCACGCACTATTTAAAGAAAATTTGTATTGCCGAAGAGCTAAATTTTCACGTACCTTTTAAAGAAAATTTGTATGGCCGAAGAGCTATATTTTCACGCACTATTTAAAGAAAATTTGTATTGCCGAAGAGCTAAATTTTCACGTACCTTTTAAAGAAAATTTGTATGGCCGAAGAGCTAAATTTTCACGTACCTTTTAAAGAAAATTTGTATTGCCGAAGAGCTAAATTTTCACGTACCTTTTAAAGAAAATTTGTACGACCGAAGAGCTAAATTTTCACGTACCTTTTAAAGAAAATTTGTATGGCCGAAGAGCTAAATTTTCACGTACTATTTAAAGAAAATTTGTATGGCCGAAGTGCAAATTTTCTTTAAATAGTACGTGAAAATTTAGCTCTTCGGCCATACAAATTTTCTTTAAAAGGTACGTGAAAATTTAGCTCTTCGGCCGTACAAATTTTCTTTAAAAGGTACGTGAAAATTTAGCTCTTCGGCAATACAAATTTTCTTTAAAAGGTACGTGAAAATTTAGCTCTTCGGCCATACAAATTTTCTTTAAAAGGTACGTGAAAATTTAGCTCTTCGGCAATACAAATTTTCTTTAAATAGTGCGTGAAAATATAGCTCTTCGGCCATACAAATTTTCTTTAAAAGGTACGTGAAAATTTAGCTCTTCGGCAATACAAATTTTCTTTAAATAGTGCGTGAAAATTTAACTCTTCGGCCATACAAATTTTCTTTAAAAGGTACGTGAAAATTTGGCTCTGCAGCCGTACAAATTTTCTTTAAAAGGTCCGTGAAAATTTAGCTCTTCAACCGTACAAATTTTCTTTAAAAGGTACGTGAAAATTTAGCTCTTCGGCCATACAAATTTTCTTTAAAAGGTACGTGAAAATTAACCTCTTCGGCCATACAAATTTTCTTTAAAAGGTACGTGAAAATTTAGCTCTTCGGGCATACAAATTTTCTTTAAATAGTATGTGAAAATTTGGCTCTTCGGCCGTACAAATTTTCTTAAAATAGTACGTGAAAATTTAGCTCTTTTAAAGAAAATTTGTATTGCCGAAGAGCTAAATTTTCACGTACCTTTTAAAGAAAATTTGTATTTTCAATTTTCAATTTTCAATTTTCAATTTTCAATTTTCAATTTTCAATTTTCAATTTTCAATTTTCAATTTTCAATTTTCAATTTTCAATTTTCAATTTTCAATTTTCAATTTTCAATTTTCAATTTTCAATTTTTTACCCGTTTACTTGTTTACCCGTTTACCCGTTTTCTTGTTTACCCGTTTGCCCGCTTACCCGTTCACCCGGTTACCAGTTTACCCGTTTACCCGTTTACCGGGTTTACTCGTTTACCCGTTTACACGTGTACCCGTTTACTCGTTTACCCGTTTACTCGTTTACCCGTTTTCATTTTCAGTTTCAGCCGAAGAGCTAAATTTTCACGTACCTTTTAAAGAAAATTTGTACGGCCGAAGTGCTAAATTTTCACGTACCTTTTAAAGAAAATTTGTATGGCCAAAGAGCTAAATTTTCACGTACTATTTTAAGAAAATTTGTACGGCCGAAGAGCCAAATTTTCACATACTATTTAAAGAAAATTTGTATGCCCGAAGAGCTAAATTTTCACGTACCTTTTAAAGAAAATTTGTATGGCCGAAGAGCTAAGTTTTCACGTACCTTTTAAAGAAAATTTGTACGGTTGAAGAGCTAAATTTTCACGTACCTTTTAAAGAAAATTTGTACGGCTGCAGAGCCAAATTATCACGTACCTTTTAAAGAAAATTTGTATGGCCGAAGAGTTAAATTTTCACGCACTATTTAAAGAAAATTTGTATTGCCGAAGAGCTAAATTTTCAAGTACCTTTTAAAGAAAATTTGTATGGCCGAAGAGCTATATTTTCACGCACTATTTAAAGAAAATTTGTATTGCCGAAGAGCTAAATTTTCACGTACCTTTTAAAGAAAATTTGTATGGCCGAAGAGCTAAATTTTCACGTACCTTTTAAAGAAAATTTGTATTGCCGAAGAGCTAAATTTTCACGTACCTTTTAAAGAAAATTTGTACGGCCGAAGAGCTAAATTTTCACGTACCTTTTAAAGAAAATTTGTATGGCCGAAGAGCTAAATTTTCACGTACTATTTAAAGAAAATTTGTATGGCCGAAGTGCAAATTTTCTTTAAATAGTACGTGAAAATTTAGCTCTTCGGCCATACTACCTTTTAAAGAAAATTTGTATTGCCGAAGAGCTAAATTTTCACGTACCTTTTAAAGAAAATTTGTACGGCCAAAGAGCTAAATTTTCACGTACCTTTTAAAGAAAATTTGTATGGCCGAAGAGCTAAATTTTCACGTACTATTTAAAGAAAATTTGTATGGCCGAAGTGCAAATTTTCTTTAAACAGTACGTGAAAATTTAGCTCTTCGGCCATACAAATTTTCTTTAAAAGGTACGTGAAAATTTAGCTCTTCGGCCGTACAAATTTTCTTTAAAAGGTACGTGAAAATTTAGCTCTTCGGCAATACAAATTTTCTTTAAAAGGTACGTGAAAATTTAGCTCTTCGGCCATACAAATTTTCTTTAAAAGGTACGTGAAAATTTAGCTCTTCGGCAATACAAATTTTCTTTAAAAGGTACGTGAAAATTTAGCTCTTCGGCCATACAAATTTTCTTTAAAAGGTACGTGAAAATTTAGCTCTTCGGCCATACAAATTTTCTTTAAAAGGTACGTGAAAATTTGGCTCTTCGGTCATACAAATTTTCTTTAAAAGGTACGTGAAAATTTAGCTCTTCGGCCATACAAATTTTCTTTAAAAGGTACGTGAAAATTTAGCTCTTCGGTCATACAAATTTTCTTTAAATAGTACGTAAAAATTTAGCTCTTCGGCCGTACAATTTTTTTTTAAAAGGTACGTGAAAATTTAGCTCTTCGGCCATACAAATTTTCTTTAAAAGGTACGTGAAAATTTGGCTCATCGGCCGTACAAATTTTCTTTAAAAGGTACATGAAAATTTAGCTCTTCGGCTGTACAAATTTTCTTTAAAAGGTACGTAAAAATTTAGCTCTTCGGCCGTACAAATTTTCTTTAAATAGTACGTGAAAATTTACCTCTTCGGCCGTACAAATTTTCTTTAAATAGTACGTGAAAATTTAGCTCTTCAGCCATACAAATTTTCTTTAAAAGGTACGTGAAAATTTAGCTCTTCGGCCGTACAAATTTTTTTTAAATAGTACGTGAAAATTTAGCTCTTCGGCCATACAAATTCTCTTTAAAAGGTACGTGAAAATTTAGTTCTTCGGCCATACAAATTTTCTTTAAAAGGTACGTGAAAATTTAGCTCTTTAGCCGTACAAATTTTCTTTAAATAGTACGTGAAAATTTACCTCTTCGGCCGTACAAATTTTCTTTAAAAAGTACGTGGAAATTTAACTCTTCGTACAAATTTTCTTTAAATAGTACGTGAAAATTTAGCTCTTCGGCCATACAAATTTTCTTTAAAAGGTACGTGAAAATCTAGCTCTTCGGCCATACAAATTTTCTTTAAAAGGTACGTGAAAATTTAGCTCTTCGGCCATACAAATTTTCTTTAAAAGGTACGTGAAAATTTGGCTCTTTGGCCGCGCAAATTTTCTTTAAATAGTACGTGAAAATTTAGCTCTTCAACAATACAAATTTTCTTTAAAAGGTACGTGAAAATTTAGCTCTTCGGCAATACAAATTTTCTTTAAAAGAGCTAAATTTTCACGTACTATTTTAAGAAAATTTGTACGGCCGAAGAGCCAAATTTTCACATACTATTTAAAGAAAATTTGTATGCCCGAAGAGCTAAATTTTCACGTACCTTTTAAAGAAAATTTGTATGGCCGAAGAGGTTAATTTTCACGTACCTTTTAAAGAAAATTTGTATGGCCGAAGAGCTAAATTTTCACGTACCTTTTAAAGAAAATTTGTACGGTTGAAGAGCTAAATTTTCACGGACCTTTTAAAGAAAATTTGTACGGCTGCAGAGCCAAATTTTCACGTACCTTTTAAAGAAAATTTGTATGGCCGAAGAGTTAAATTTTCACGCACTATTTAAAGAAAATTTGTATTGCCGAAGAGCTAAATTTTCACGTACCTTTTAAAGAAAATTTGTATGGCCGAAGAGCTATATTTTCACGCACTATTTAAAGAAAATTTGTATTGCCGAAGAGCTAAATTTTCACGTACCTTTTAAAGAAAATTTGTATGGCCGAAGAGCTAAATTTTCACGTACCTTTTAAAGAAAATTTGTATTGCCGAAGAGCTAAATTTTCACGTACCTTTTAAAGAAAATTTGTACGACCGAAGAGCTAAATTTTCACGTACCTTTTAAAGAAAATTTGTATGGCCGAAGAGCTAAATTTTCACGTACTATTTAAAGAAAATTTGTATGGCCGAAGTGCAAATTTTCTTTAAATAGTACGTGAAAATTTAGCTCTTCGGCCATACAAATTTTCTTTAAAAGGTACGTGAAAATTTAGCTCTTCGGCCGTACAAATTTTCTTTAAAAGGTACGTGAAAATTTAGCTCTTCGGCAATACAAATTTTCTTTAAAAGGTACGTGAAAATTTAGCTCTTCGGCCATACAAATTTTCTTTAAAAGGTACGTGAAAATTTAGCTCTTCGGCAATACAAATTTTCTTTAAATAGTGCGTGAAAATATAGCTCTTCGGCCATACAAATTTTCTTTAAAAGGTACGTGAAAATTTAGCTCTTCGGCAATACAAATTTTCTTTAAATAGTGCGTGAAAATTTAACTCTTCGGCCATACAAATTTTCTTTAAAAGGTACGTGAAAATTTGGCTCTGCAGCCGTACAAATTTTCTTTAAAAGGTCCGTGAAAATTTAGCTCTTCAACCGTACAAATTTTCTTTAAAAGGTACGTGAAAATTTAGCTCTTCGGCCATACAAATTTTCTTTAAAAGGTACGTGAAAATTAACCTCTTCGGCCATACAAATTTTCTTTAAAAGGTACGTGAAAATTTAGCTCTTCGGGCATACAAATTTTCTTTAAATAGTATGTGAAAATTTGGCTCTTCGGCCGTACAAATTTTCTTAAAATAGTACGTGAAAATTTAGCTCTTTTAAAGAAAATTTGTATTGCCGAAGAGCTAAATTTTCACGTACCTTTTAAAGAAAATTTGTATTGTTGAAGAGCTAAATTTTCACGTACTATTTAAAGAAAATTTGCGCGGCCAAAGAGCCAAATTTTCACGTACCTTTTAAAGAAAATTTGTATGGCCGAAGAGCTAAATTTTCACGTACCTTTTAAAGAAAATTTGTATGGCCGAAGAGCTAGATTTTCACGTACCTTTTAAAGAAAATTTGTATGGCCGAAGAGCTAAATTTTCACGTACTATTTAAAGAAAATTTGTACGAAGAGTTAAATTTCCACGTACTTTTTAAAGAAAATTTGTACGGCCGAAGAGGTAAATTTTCACGTACTATTTAAAGAAAATTTGTACGGCTAAAGAGCTAAATTTTCACGTACCTTTTAAAGAAAATTTGTATGGCCGAAGAACTAAATTTTCACGTACCTTTTAAAGAGAATTTGTATGGCCGAAGAGCTAAATTTTCACGTACTATTTAAAAAAAATTTGTACGGCCGAAGAGCTAAATTTTCACGTACCTTTTAAAGAAAATTTGTATGGCTGAAGAGCTAAATTTTCACGTACTATTTAAAGAAAATTTGTACGGCCGAAGAGGTAAATTTTCACGTACTATTTAAAGAAAATTTGTACGGCCGAAGAGCTAAATTTTTACGTACCTTTTAAAGAAAATTTGTACAGCCGAAGAGCTAAATTTTCATGTACCTTTTAAAGAAAATTTGTACGGCCGATGAGCCAAATTTTCACGTACCTTTTAAAGAAAATTTGTATGGCCGAAGAGCTAAATTTTCACGTACCTTTTAAAAAAAAATTGTACGGCCGAAGAGCTAAATTTTTACGTACTATTTAAAGAAAATTTGTATGACCGAAGAGCTAAATTTTCACGTACCTTTTAAAGAAAATTTGTATGGCCGAAGAGCTAAATTTTCACGTACCTTTTAAAGAAAATTTGTATGACCGAAGAGCCAAATTTTCACGTACCTTTTAAAGAAAATTTGTATGGCCGAAGAGCTAAATTTTCACGTACCTTTTAAAGAAAATTTGTATGGCCGAAGAGCTAAATTTTCACGTACCTTTTAAAGAAAATTTGTATTGCCGAAGAGCTAAATTTTCACGTACCTTTTAAAGAAAATTTGTACGGCCGAAGAGCTAATTCACGTGCCTTTTAAAGAAAATTTGTATGGCCGAAGTGCAAAATTTTCACGTAACTTTTAAAGAAAATTTGTACGGCCGAAGAGCTAAATTTTCACGTACCTTTTAAAAAAAATGTGTACGGCCGAAGAGCTAAATTTTCACGTACTATTTAAAGAAAATTTGTACGGCCAAAGAGCTAAATTTTCACGTACCTTTTAAAGAAAATTTGTATGGCTGAAGAGCTAAATTTTCACGTACTATTTAAAGAAAATTTGTACGGCCAAAGAGCTAAATTTCCACGTACCTTTTAAAGAAAATTTGTATGGCCAAAGAGGAAAATTTTCAAGACCTTTTAAAGAAAATTTGTATGGCCGAAGAGCTAAATTTTCACGTACTATTTAAAGAAAATTTGTACGGCCGAAGAGCTAAATTATCACGTACCTTTTAAAGAAAATTTGTACGACCGAAGAGCTAAATTTTCACGTACCTTTTAAAGAAAATTTGTACGGCCGAAGTGCTAAATTTTCACGTACCTTTTAAAGAAAATTTGTATGGCCGAAGAGCTAAATTTTCACGTACTATTTAAAGAAAATTTGTATGGCCGAAGTGCAAAATTTTCACGTACCTTTTAAAGATAATTTGTATGGCCGAAGAGCTAAATTTTCACGTACTATTTAAAGAAAATTTGTATGGCCGAAGAGCTAAATTTTCACGTACTATTTAAAGAAAATTTGTAGGCCGAAGTGCAAAATTTTTACGTAACTTTTAAAGAAAATTTGTACGGCCAAAGAGCTAAATTTTCACGTACCTTTTAAAAAAAATTTGTACGGCCGAAGAGCTAAATTTTCACGTACTATTTAAAGAAAATTTGTACGGCCAAAGAGCTAAATTTTCACGTACCTTTTAAAGAAAATTTGTACGGCCGAAGTGCTAAATTTTAACGTACTATTTAAAGAAAATTTGTACGGCCGAAGAGCTAAATTTTCACGTACCTTTTAAAGAAAATTTGTACGGCCGAAGTGCTAAATTTTAACGTACTATTTAAAGAAAATTTGTACGGCCGAAGAGCTAAACTTTCACGTACCTTTTAAAGAAAATTTGTAATGCCGAAGAGCTAAATTTTCACGTACCTTTTAAAGAAAATTTGTAATGCCGAAGAGCTAAATTTTCACGTTCTATTTAAAGAAAATTTGTACGGCCGAAGAGCTAAATTTTCACGTACCTTTTAAAAAAAATTTGTACGGCCGAAGAGCTAAATTTTCACGTACTATTTAAAGAAAATTTGTACGGCCAAAGAGCTAAATTTTCACGTACCTTTTAAAGAAAATTTGTACGGCCGAAGTGCTAAATTTTAACGTACTATTTAAAGAAAATTTGTACGGCCGAAGAGCTAAATTTTCACGTACCTTTTAAAGAAAATTTGTACGGCCGAAGTGCTAAATTTTAACGTACTATTTAAAGAAAATTTGTACGGCCGAAGAGCTAAACTTTCACGTACCTTTTAAAGAAAATTTGTAATGCCGAAGAGCTAAATTTTCACGTACCTTTTAAAGAAAATTTGTATGGCCGAAGAGCTAAATTTTCACGTACTATTTAAAGAAAATTTGTACGGCCGAAGTGCTAAACTTTCACGTACCTTTTAAAGAAAATTTGTATGGCCGAAGAGCTAAATTTTCACGTACCTTTTAAAGAAAATTTGTACGGCCGAAGTGCTAAACTTTCACGTACCTTTTAAAGAAAATTTGTATTGCCGAAGAGCTAAATTTTCACGTTCTATTTAAAGAAAATTTGTACGGCCGAAGTGCTAAATTTTCACGTACCTTTTAAAGAAAATTTGTACGGCCTAAGAGCTAAATTTTCACGTACCTTTTAAAGAAAATTTGTACGGCCGAAGAGCTAAATTTTCACGTACCTTTTAAAGAAAATTTGTATGGCCGAAGAGCTAAATTTTCACGTACTATTTAAAGAAAATTTGTAGGCCGAAGTGCAAAATTTTCACGTAACTTTGAAAGAAAATTTGTTCGGCCGTAGAGCTAAATTTCCACGTACCTTTTAAAAAAAATTTGTACGGCCGAAGTGCTAAACTTTCACGTACCTTTTAAAGAAAATTTGTATGGCCGAAGAGCTAAATTTTCACGTACCTTTTAAAGAAAATTTGTACGGCCGAAGTGCTAAACTTTCACGTACCTTTTAAAGAAAATTTGTATTGCCGAAGAGCTAAATTTTCACGTTCTATTTAAAGAAAATTTGTACGGCCGAAGTGCTAAATTTTCACGTACCTTTTAAAGAAAATTTGTACGGCCGAAGAGCTAAATTTTCACGTACCTTTTAAAGAAAATTTGTACGGCCGAAGAGCTAAATTTTCACGTACCTTTTAAAGAAAATTTGTATGGCCGAAGAGCTAAATTTTCACGTACTATTTAAAGAAAATTTGTAGGCCGAAGTGCAAAATTTTCACGTAACTTTGAAAGAAAATTTGTTCGGCCGAAGAGCTAAATTTCCACGTACCTTTTAAAAAAAATTTGTAGGCCGAAGAGCTAAATTTTCACGTACCTTTTAAAGAAGATTTGTATGGCCGAAGAGCTAAATTTTCACGTACCTTTTAAAGAAAATTTGTATTGCCGAAGAGCTAAATTTTCAGGTACCTTTTAAAGAAAATTTGTATTTACTCGTTTACCCGTTTACCCCTTTTCATTTTCAGTTTCAATTTTCAATTTTCAATTTTCAATTTTCAATTTTCAATTTTCAATTTTCAATTTTCAATTTTCAATTTTCAATTTTCAATTTTCAATTTTCAATTTTCAATTTTCAATTTTCAATTTTCAATTTTCAATTTTCAATTTTCAATTTTCAATTTTCAATTTTCAATTTTCAATTTTCAATTTTCAATTTTCAATTTTCAATTTTCAATTTTCAATTTTCCATTTTCAATTTTCAATTTTCAATTTTCAATTTTCAATTTTCAATTTTCAATTTTTTACCCGTTTACTTGTTTACCCGTTTTCTTGTTTACCCGTTTGCCCGTTTACCCGTTCACCCGGTTACCAGTTTACCCGTTTACCCGTTTACCCATTTACCCGATTAACCGTATACCCGTTTGCCCGTTTACCCATTTACCCTCTTACCCGTTTACCCGTTTACCCGTTTACCTGTTTATCCGTTTAACCGTTTACCCGTTTACCCGATACCCGTTTTCAATTTTCAATTTTTTACCCGTTTACTTGTTTACCCGTTTACTTGTTTACCCGTTTGCCCGTTTACCCGTTCACCCGGTTACCAGTTTACCCGTTTACCCGTTTACCCGTTTACCCGTTTTCATTTTCAGTTTCAATTTTCAATTTTCAATTTTCAATTTTCAATTTTCAATTTTCAATTTTCAATTTTCAATTTTCAATTTTCAATTTTCAATTTTCAATTTTCAATTTTCAATTTTCAATTTTCAATTTTCAATTTTCAATTTTCAATTTTCAATTTTCAATTTTCAATTTTCAATTTTCAATTTTCAATTTTCAATTTTCAATTTTCAATTTTCAATTTTCAATTTTCAATTTTCAATTTTCAATTTTCAATTTTCAATTTTCAATTTTCAATTTTCAATTTTCAATTTTCAATTTTCAATTTTCAATTTTCAATTTTCAATTTTCAATTTTCAATTTTCAATTTTCAATTTTCAATTTTCAATTTTCAATTTTCAATTTTCAATTTTCAATTTTCAATTTTCAATTTTCAATTTTCAATTTTCAATTTTCAATTTTCAATTTTCAATTTTCAATTTTCAATTTTCAATTTTCAATTTTCAATTTTCAATTTTCAATTTTCAATTTTCAATTTTCAATTTTCAATTTTCAATTTTCAATTTTCAATTTTCAATTTTCAGTTTTCAATTTTCAATTTTTTACCCGTTTACTTGTTTACCCGTTTACCGTTTACTTGTTTACCCGTTTGCCCGTTTACCCGTTCACCCGGTTACCCGTTTACCCATTTACACGATTAACCGTATACCCGTTTGCCCGTTTACCCGTTTACCCGTTTACCCGTTTGCCCGTTTACCCGGTTAATTGTTTGCCCGTTTACCCGTTTGCCCGTTTAAGTGTTTACCCGCTTACCCGTTACCCGTTTACCCGGTTACCCGTTTGCCCGTTTACCCATTTACCCTCTTACCCGTTTACCTGTTTACCCGTTTACCCGTTTACCCGCTTACTCGTTTACCCGTTTACACGTTTACCCGTTTACCCGTTTACCCGTTTACCCGTTTACCCGTTTACCCGTTTACCCGTTTACTCGTTTACCCGTTTACCCGATTAACCGTATACCCGTTTGCCCGTTTACCCGTTTACACGTTTGCCCGTTTACCCGGTTACCTGTTTGCCCGTTTACCCGTTTGCCCGTTTACTCGTTTACCCGCTTACCCGTTACCCGTTTACCCGGTTACCCGTTTGCCCGTTTACCCATTTACCCTCTTACCCGTTTACCCGTTTACCCGGTTAACCGTTTGCCCGTTTACCCATTTACGCATTTACCCATTTATCCGTTTACTCGTTTACCCGATACCCGTTTACCCTTTTACCCGTTTACCCGTTTACCCATTTACGCATTTACCCATTTATCCGTTTAATTTTCAATTTTCAATTTTCAATTTTCAATTTTCAATTTTCAATTTTCAATTTTCAATTTTCAATTTTCAATTTTCAATTTTCAATTTTCAATTTTCAATTTTCAATTTTCAATTTTCAATTTTCAATTTTCAATTTTTTACCCGTTTACTTGTTTACCCATTTACTTGTTTACCCGTTTGCCCGTTTACCCGTTCATACGGTTTCCAGTTTACCCGTTTACCCATTTACCCGATTAACCGTATACCCATTTACCCGGTTACCCGTTTGCCCGTTTACCCATTTACCCTCTTACCCGTTTACCCGTATACCCGGTTACTCGTTTGCCCGTTTACGCATTTACCCATTTATCCGTTTACCCGTTTACCCGTTTACCCGTTTACCCGTTTACCCGTTTGCCCGTTTACCCGTTTAACCGTTTAACCGTTTACCCGATACCCGTTTACCTGTTTACCCGTTTACCCGTTTACCTGTTTACTCGTTTACCCGTTTACCCGTTTACCCGTTTACACGTTTACCCGTTTACCCGTTTACCCGTTTACTCGTTTACCCGTTTACCCGTTTGCCCGTTTACCCGTTTAACCGTTTACCCGTTTACCCGATACCCGTTTACCCGTTTACCTGTTTACCCGTTTACCTGTTTACTCGTTTACCCGTTTACCCGTTTACACGTTTACACGTTTACCCGTTTACCCGTTTACCCGTTTACTCGTTTACCCGTTTACCCGTTTACCACGTACCTTTTAAAGAAAATTTGTACGGCGGAAGAGCCAAATTTTCACGTACCTTTTAAAGAAAATTTGTATTGCCAAAGAGCTAAATTTTCACGTACCTTTTAAAGAAAGTTTGTACGGCCGAAGAGCTAAATTTTCACGTACCTTTTAAAGAAAATTTGTATGGCCAAAGAGCTAAATTTTCACGTACTATTTAAAGAAAATTTGTACGGCCGAAGAGCCAAATTCTTACGTACCTTTAATGAAAATTAGTATGGCCAAAGAGCTAAATTTTCACGTACCTTTTAAAGAAAGTTTGTACGGCCGAAGAGCTAAATTTTCACGTACCATTTAAAGAAAATTTGTATGGCCGAAGAGCTAAATTTTCACGTACCTTTTAAAGAAAATTTGTATGGCCGAAAAACTAAATTTTCACGTACCTTTTAAAGAAAATTTGTATGGCCGAAGAGCTAAATTTTCACGTACCTTTTAAAGAAAATTTGTATGGCCGAAGAGCTAAATTTTCACGTACTATTTAAAGAAAATTTGTACGTAGAGTTAAATTTCCACGTACTTTTTAAAAAAAATTTGTACGGCCGAAGAGGTAAATTTTCTACTATTTAAAGAAAATTTGTACGGCTAAAGAGCTAAATTTTCACGTACCTTTTAAATAAAATTTGTATGGCCGAAGAACTAAATTTTCACGTACCTTTTAAAGAAAATTTGTACGGCCTAGAGCTAAATTTCCACGTACCTTTTAAAGAAAATTTGTATGGCCAAAAAGGTAAATTTTCACGACCTTTTAAAGAAAATTTGTATGGCCGAAGAGCTAAATTTTCACGTACCTTTTAAAGAAAATTTGTACGGCCGAAGTGCTAAACTTTCACGTACCTTTTAAAGAAAATTTGTATGGTTGAAGAGCTAAATTTTCACGTACCTTTTAAAGAAAATTTGTACGGCCGAAGTGCTAAACTTTCACGTACCTTTTAAAGAAAATTTGTATTGCCGAAGAGCTAAATTTTCACGTTCTATTTAAAGAAAATTTGTACGGCCGAAGTGCTAAATTTTCACGTACCTTTTAAAGAAAATTTGTAATGCCGAAGTGCTAAACTTTCACGTACCTTTTAAAGAAAATTTGTATGGTTGAAGAGCTAAATTTTCACGTACCTTTTAAAGAAAATTTGTACGGCCGAAGAGCTAAATTTTCACGTACCTTTTAAAGAAAATTTGTATGGCCGAAGAGCTAAATTTTCACGTACTATTTAAAGAAAATTTGTTTTTCAATTTTCAATTTTCAATTTTTTACACGTTTACTTGTTTACCCGTTTACCCGTTTACTTGTTTACCCGTTTGCCGGTTTACCCGTTCATACGGTTTCCAGTTTACCCGTTTACCCATTTACCCGATTAACCGTATACCCATTTGCCCGTTTACCCGTTTACACGTTTGCCCGTTTACCCGGTTACCTGTTTGCCCGTTTACCCGTTTGCCCGTTTACTCGTTTACCCGCTTACCCGTTACCCGTTTACCCGGTTACCCGTTTGCCCGTTTACCCATTTACGCATTTACCCATTTATCCGTTTACCCGTTTACCCGTTTACCCGTTTGCCCGTTTACCTGTTTAACCGTTTAACCGTTTACCCGATACCCGTTTACCTGTTTACCCGTTTACCTGTTTACTCGTTTACCCGTTTACCCGTTTACCCGTTTACACGTTTACCCGTTGACCCGTTTACTTGTTTACTCGTTTACCCGTTTACCCGTTTACCCGTTTACCCGTTTTCCGTTTACCCGTTTAACCGTTTACCCGTTTACCCGATACCCGTTTACCCGTTTACCTGTTTACCCGTTTACCTGTTTACTCGTTTACCCGTTTACCCGTTTACACGTTTACCCGTTTACCCGTTTACTCGTTTACCCGTTTACCCGTTTACCACGTACCTTTTAAAGAAAATTTGTACGGCGGAAGAGCCAAATTTTCACGTACCTTTTAAAGAAAATTTGTATGGCCAAAGAGCTAAATTTTCACGTACCTTTTAAAGAAAGTTTGTACGGCCGAAGAGCTAAATTTTCACGTACCTTTTAAAGAAAATTTGTATGGCCAAAGAGCTAAATTTTCACGTACTATGTAAAGAAAATTTGTACGGCCGAAGAGCCAAATTCTTACGTACCTTTAATGAAAATTAGTATGGCCAAAGAGCTAAATTTTCACGTACCTTTTAAAGAAAGTTTGTACGGCCGAAGAGCTAAATTTTCACGTACCATTTAAAGAAAATTTGTACGGACGAAGAGCCAAATTCTTACGTACCTTTAATGAAAATTAGTATGGCCAAAGAGCTAAATTTTCACGTACCTTTTAAAGAAAGTTTGTACGGCCGAAGAGCTAAATTTTCTCGTACCATTTAAAGAAAATTTGTATGGCCGAAGAGCTAAATTTTCACGTACCTTTTAAAGAAAATTTGTATGGCCGAAAAACTAAATTTTCACGTACCTTTTAAAGAAAATTTGTATGGCCGAAGAGCTAAATTTTCACGTACCTTTTAAAGAAAATTTGTATGGCCGAAGAGCTAATTTCACGTACTATTTAAAGAAAATTTGTACGAAGAGTTAAATTTCCACGTACTTTTTAAAGAAAATTTGTACGGCCGAAGAGGTAAATTTTCTACTATTTAAAGAAAATTTGTACGGCTAAAGAGCTAAATTTTCACGTACCTTTTAAAGAAAATTTGTATGGCCGAAGAACTAAATTTTCACGTACCTTTTAAAGAAAATTTGTACGGCCTAGAGCTAAATTTCCACGTACCTTTTAAAGAAAATTTGTATGGCCAAAAAGGTAAATTTTCACGACCTTTTAAAGAAAATTTGTATGGCCGAAAAGCTAAATTTTCACGTACCTTTTAAAGAAAATTTGTACGGCCGAAGTGCTAAACTTTCACGTACCTTTTAAAGAAAATTTGTATGGCCGAAGAGCTAAATTTTCACGTACCTTTTAAAGAAAATTTGTACGGCCGAAGTGCTAAACTTTCACGTACCTTTTAAAGAAAATTTGTATTGCCGAAGAGCTAAATTTTCACGTTCTATTTAAAGAAAATTTGTACGGCCGAAGTGCTAAATTTTCACGTACCTTTTAAAGAAAATTTGTAATGCCGAAGAGCTAAATTTTCACGTAACTTTTAAAGAAAATTTGTACGGCCGAAGAGCTAAATTTTCACGTACCTTTTAAAAAAAATTTGTACGGCCGAAGAGCTAAATTTTCACGTACTATTTAAAGAAAATTTGTACGACCGAAGAGCTAAATTTTCACGTACCTTTTAAAGAAAATTTGTACGGCCGAAGTGCTAAACTTTCACGTACCTTTTAAAGAAAATTTGTAATGCCGAAGAGCTAAATTTTCACGTACCTTTTAAAGAAAATTTGTAATGCCGAAGAGCTAAATTTTCACGTTCTATTTAAAGAAAATTTGTACGGCCAAAGAGCTAAATTTTCACGTACCTTTTAAAGAAAATTTGTAATGCCGAAGAGCTAAATTTTCACGTAACTTTTAAAGAAAATTTGTAATGCCGAAGAGCTAAATTTTCACGTACCTTTTAAAGAAAATTTGTATTGCCGAAGAGCTAAATTTTCACGTACCTTTTAAAGAAAATTTGTATTGCCGAAGAGCTAAATTTTCACGTACCTTTTAAAGAAAATTTGTATTGCCGAAGAGCTAAATTTTCACGTAACTTTTAAAGAAAATTTGTAATGCCGAAGAGCTAAATTTTCACGTACCTTTTAAAGAAAATTTGTATTGCCGAAGAGCTAAATTTTCACGTTCTATTTAAAGAAAATTTGTACGGCCGAAGAGCTAAATTTTCACGTACCTTTTAAAGAAAATTTGTAATGCCGAAGAGCTAAATTTTCACGTACCTTTTAAAGAAAATTTGTATTGCCGAAGAGCTAAATTTTCACGTAACTTTTAAAGAAAATTTGTAATGCCGAAGAGCTAAATTTTCACGTACCTTTTAAAGAAAATTTGTATTGCCGAAGAGCTAAATTTTCACGTACCTTTTAAAGAAAATTTGTATTGTTGAAGAGCTAAATTTTCACGTACTATTTAAAGAAAATTTGCACGGCCAAAGAGCCAAATTTTCACGTACCTTTTAAAGAAAATTTGTATGGCCGAAGAGCTAAATTTTCACGTACCTTTTAAAGAAGATTTGTATGGCCGAAGAGCTAAATTTTCACGTACCTTTTAAAGAAAATTTGTATTGCCGAAGAGCTAAATTTTCACGTACCTTTTAAAGAAAATTTGTATTTACTCGTTTACCCGTTTACCCCTTTTCATTTTCAGTTTCAATTTTCAATTTTCAATTTTCAATTTTTTACCCGTTTACTTGTTTACCCGTTTACTTGTTTACCCGTTTACTTGTTTACCCGTTTGCCCGTTTACCCGTTCACCCGGTTACCAGTTTACCCGTTTACCCGTTTACTCGTTTACCCGTTTACCCGTTTACCCGTTTACCCGTTTACCCGTTTTCATTTTCATTTTCAATTTTCAATTTTCAATTTTTTACCCGTTTACTTGTTTACCCGTTTACCCGTTTACCCGGTTACCCGTTTACCCATTTACGCATTTACCCATTTATCCGTTTACTCGTTTACCCGATACCCGTTTACCCTTTTACCCGTTTACCCATTTACGCATTTACCCATTTATCCGTTTACCCGTTTACCCGTTTACCCGTTTGCCCGTTTACCCGTTTACCCTTTTACCCGTTTACCCGTTTACCCATTTACGCATTTACCCATTTATCCGTTTACCCTTTTACCCGTTTACCTGTTTGCCCGTTTACCCGTTTACCTGTTTACTCGTTTACCCGTTTACCCGTTTACACGTTTACCCGTTTACCCGCTTACCCGTTTACCCGTTTACCCGTTTACTTGTTTACTCGTTTACCCGTTTACCCGTTTGCCCGTTTACCCGTTTAACCGTTTACCCGTTTACCCGATACCCGTTTACCCGTTTACCTGTTTACCCGTTTACCCGTTTACCCGTTTACCTGTTTACTCGTTTACCCGTTTACCCGTTTACACGTTTACCCGTTTACCCGTTTACCCGTTTACTCGTTTACCCGTTTTCATTTTCATTTTCAATTTTCAATTTTCAATTTTCAATTTTCAATTTTCAATTTTCAATTTTCAATTTTCAATTTTCAATTTTCAATTTTCAATTTTCAATTTTCAATTTTCAATTTTCAATTTTCAATTTTCAATTTTCAATTTTCAATTTTCAATTTTCAATTTTCAATTTTCAATTTTCAATTTTCAATTTTCAATTTTCAATTTTCAATTTTCAATTTTCAATTTTCAATTTTCAATTTTCAATTTTCAATTTTCAATTTTCAATTTTCAATTTTTTACCCGTTTACTTGTTTACCCGTTTACCCGTTTACTTGTTTACCCGTTTGCCCGTTTACCCGTTCATACGGTTTCCAGTTTACCCGTTTACCCATTTACCCGATTAACCGTATACCCGTTTGCCCGTTTACCCGTTTACACGTTTGCCCGTTTACCCGGTTACCTGTTTGCCCGTTTACCCGTTTGCCCGTTTACTCGTTTACCCGCTTACCCGTTACCCGTTTACCCGGTTACCCGTTTGCCCGTTTACCCATTTACCCTCTTACCCGTTTACCCGGTTACCCGTTTGCCCGTTTACCCATTTACGCATTTATCCATTTATCCGTTTACTCGTTTACCCGATACCCGTTTACCCTTTTACCCGTTTACCCGTTTACCCATTTACGCATTTACCCATTTATCAGTTTACCCGTTTACCCGTTTACCCGTTTGCCCGTTTACCCTTTTAACCGTTTAACCGTTTACCCGTTTACCCGTTTACTCGTTTACCCGTTTACCCGTTTACTCGTTTACCCGTTTACCCGTTTACCCGTTTGCCCGTTTACACGTTTACCCGTTTACCCGTTTACCCGTTTACCCGTTTACCCGTTTACTCGTTTACCCGTTTACTCGTTTACCCGTTTACCCGTTTACCCGTTTGCCCGTTTACCCGTTTAACCGTTTACCCGTTTACCCGATACCCGTTTACCCGTTTACCTGTTTACCCGTTTACCTGTTTACTCGTTTACCCGTTTACCCGTTTACACGTTTACCCGTTTACCCGTTTACTCGTTTACACGTTTACCCGTTTACCACGTACCTTTTAAAGAAAATTTGTACGGCGGAAGAGCCAAATTTTCACGTACCTTTTAAAGAAAATTTGTATGGCCAAAGAGCTAAATTTTCACGTACCTTTTAAAGAAAGTTTGTACGGCCGAAGAGCTAAATTTTCACGTACCTTTTAAAGAAAATTTGTATGGCCAAAGAGCTAAATTTTCACGTACTATTTAAAGAAAATTTGTACGGCCGAAGAGCCAAATTCTTACGTACCTTTTAAAGAAAATTTGTATGGCCAAAGAGCTAAATTTTCACGTACTATTTAAAGAAAATTTGTACGGCCGAAGAGCTAAATTTTCACGTACTATTTAAAGAAAATTTGTAGGCCGAAGTGCATAATTTTCACGTAACTTTTAAAGAAAATTTGTACGGCCGAAGAGCTAAATTTTCACGTACCTTTTAAAAAAAATTTGTACGGCCGAAGAGCTAAATTTTCACGTACTATTTAAAGAAAATTTGTACGGCCAAAGAGCTAAATTTTCACGTACCTTTTAAAGAAAATTTGTATGGCTGAAGAGCTAAATTTTAACGTACTATTTAAAGAAAATTTGTACGGCCGAAGAGCTAAATTTTCACGTACCTTTTAAAGAAAATTTGTACGGCCGAAGTGCTAAACTTTCACGTACCTTTTAAAGAAAATTTGTAATGCCGAAGAGCTAAATTTTCACGTACCTTTTAAAGAAAATTTGTAATGCCGAAGAGCTAAATTTTCACGTTCTATTTAAAGAAAATTTGTACGGCCGAAGAGCTAAATTTTCACGTACCTTTTAAAGAAAATTTGTAATGCCGAAAAGCTAAATTTTCACGTACCTTTTAAAGAAAATTTGTATTGCCGAAGAGCTAAATTTTCACGTTCTATTTAAAGAAAATTTGTACGGCCGAAGAGCTAAATTTTCACGTACCTTTTAAAGAAAATTTGTAATGCCGAAGAGCTAAATTTTCACGTACCTTTTAAAGAAAATTTGTATTGCCGAAGAGCTAAATTTTCACGTAACTTTTAAAGAAAATTTGTAATGCCGAAGAGCTAAATTTTCACGTACCTTTTAAAGAAAATTTGTATTGCCGAAGAGCTAAATTTTCACGTACTATTTAAAGAAAATTTGCACGGCCAAAGAGCCAAATTTTCACGTACCTTTTAAAGAAAATTTGTATGGCCGAAGAGCTAAATTTTCACGTACCTTTTAAAGAAGATTTGTATGGCCGAAGAGCTAAATTTTCACGTACCTTTTAAAGAAAATTTGTATTGCCGAAGAGCTAAATTTTCACGTACCTTTTAAAGAAAATTTGTATTTACTCGTTTACCCGTTTACCCCTTTTCATTTTCAGTTTCAATTTTCAATTTTCAATTTTCAATTTTCAATTTTCAATTTTCAATTTTCAATTTTCAATTTTCAATTTTCAATTTTCAATTTTCAATTTTCAATTTTCAATTTTCAATTTTCAATTTTCAATTTTCAATTTTCAATTTTCAATTTTCAATTTTCAATTTTCAATTTTCAATTTTCAATTTTCAATTTTCAATTTTCAATTTTCAATTTTCAATTTTCAATTTTCAATTTTCAATTTTCAATTTTCAATTTTCAATTTTCAATTTTCAATTTTCAATTTTCAATTTTCAATTTTCAATTTTCAATTTTCAATTTTCAATTTTCAATTTTCAATTTTCAATTTTCAATTTTCAATTTTCAATTTTCAATTTTCAATTTACCCGTTTAACCGTTTACCCGATTAACTGTATACCCGTTTGCCCGTTTACCCGTTTACCCGTTTGCCCGTTTACCCGGTTACCTGTTTGCCCGTTTACCCGTTTGCCCGTTTAAGTGTTTACCCGCTTACCCGTTACCCCTTTACCCGGTTACCCTCTTACCCGTTTACCCGTTTACCCGTTTACCTGTTTATCCGTTTACCCGTTTACCCGTTTACCTGTTTATCCGTTTACCCGTTTAACCGTTTACCCGATACCCGTTTACCCGTTTACCTGTTTACCCGTTTACCCGTTTACCCGTTTACACGTTTACCCGGTTACCCGTTTACACGTTTACCCGTTTACTCGTTTACCCGTTTACCCGTTTTCATTTTCAATTTTCAATTTTCAATTTTCAATTTTCAATTTTCAATTTTCAATTTTCAATTTTCAATTTTCAATTTTCAATTTTCAATTTTCAATTTTCAATTTTCAATTTTCAATTTTCAATTTTCAATTTTCAATTTTCAATTTTCAATTTTCAATTTTCAATTTTCAATTTTCAATTTTCAATTTTCAATTTTCAATTTTCAATTTTCAATTTTTTACCCGTTTACTTGTTTACCCGTTTACTTGTTTACCCGTTCACCCGGTTACCAGTTTACCCGTTTACCCGTTTACCCATTTACCCGATTAACCGTATACCCGTTTGCCCGTTTACCCGTTTACCCGTTTGCCCGTTTACCCGGTTACCTGTTTGCCCGTTTATCCGTTTGCCCGTTTACTCGTTTACCCGCTTACCCGTTACCCGTTTACCCGGTTACCCGTTTGCCCGTTTACCCATTTACCCTCTTACCCGTTTACCCGTTTACCCGTTTACCTGTTTATCCGTTTACCCGTTTAACCGCTTACCCGTTTACCCGATACCCGTTTACCCGTTTACCTGTTTACCCGTTTACCCGTTTACCTGTTTACTCGTTTACCCGTTTACACGTTTACCCGTTTACCCGTTTACCCGTTTACTCGTTTACCCGTTTACCCGTTTACCCGTTTTCATTTTCATTTTCATTTTCAATTTTCAATTTTTTACCCGTTTACTTGTTTACCTGTTTACCCGTTTACTTGTTTACCCGTTTGCCCGTTTACCCGTTCACCCGGTTACCAGTTTACCCGTTTACCCGTTTTCATTTTCAGTTTCAGTTTCAATTTTCAATTTTCAGTTTCAATTTTCAATTTTCAATTTTCAATTTTCAATTTTCAATTTTCAATTTTCAATTTTCAATTTTCAATTTTCAATTTTCAATTTTCAATTTTCAATTTTCAATTTTCAATTTTCAATTTTCAATTTTCAATTTTCAATTTTCAATTTTCAATTTTCAATTTTCAATTTTCAATTTTCAATTTTCAATTTTCAATTTTCAATTTTCAATTTTTTACCCGTTTACTTGTTTACCCGTTTACCCGTTTACTTGTTTACCCGTTTGCCCGTTTACCCGTTCATACGGTTTCCAGTTTACCCGTTTACCCATTTACCCGATTAACCGTATACCCGTTTGCCCGTTTACCCGTTTACACGTTTGCCCGTTTACCCGGTTACCTGTTTGCCCGTTTACCCGTTTGCCCGTTTACTCGTTTACCCGCTTACCCGTTACCCGTTTACCCGGTTACCCGTTTGCCCGTTTACCCATTTACCCTCTTACCCGTTTACCCGGTTACCCGTTTGCCCGTTTACCCATTTACGCATTTATCCATTTATCCGTTTACTCGTTTACCCGATACCCGTTTACCCTTTTACCCGTTTACCCGTTTACCCATTTACGCATTTACCCATTTATCAGTTTACCCGTTTACCCGTTTGCCCGTTTACCCTTTTAACCGTTTAACCGTTTACCCGTTTACCCGTTTACTCGTTTACCCGTTTACCCGTTTACTCGTTTACCCGTTTACCCGTTTGCCCGTTTACACGTTTACCCGTTTACCCGTTTACCCGTTTACCCGTTTACTCGTTTACCCGTTTACTCGTTTACCCGTTTACCCGTTGACCCGCTTGCCCGTTTACCCGTTTAACCGTTTACCCGATACCCGTTTACCCGTTTACCTGTTTACCCGTTTACCTGTTTACTCGTTTACCCGTTTACCCGTTTACCCGTTTACACGTTTACCCGTTTACCCGTTTACTCGTTTACACGTTTACCCGTTTACCACGTACCTTTTAAAGAAAATTTGTACGGCGGAAGAGCCAAATTTTCACGTACCTTTTAAAGAAAATTTGTATGGCCAAAGAGCTAAATTTTCACGTACCTTTTAAAGAAAGTTTGTACGGCCGAAGAGCTCAATTTTCACGTACCTTTTAAAGAAAATTTGTATGGCCAAAGAGCTAAATTTTCACGTACTATTTAAAGAAAATTTGTACGGCCGAAGAGCCAAATTCTTACGTACCTTTAATGAAAATTAGTATGGCCAAAGAGCTAAATTTTCACGTACCTTTTAAAGAAAGTTTGTACGGCCGAAGAGCTAAATTTTCACGTACTATTTAAAGAAAATTTGTAGGCCGAAGTGCATAATTTTCACGTAACTTTTAAAGAAAATTTGTACGGCCGAAGAGCTAAATTTTCACGTACCTTTTAAAAAAAATTTGTACGGCCGAAGAGCTAAATTTTCACGTACTATTTAAAGAAAATTTGTACGGCCAAAGAGCTAAATTTTCACGTACCTTTTAAAGAAAATTTGTATGGCTGAAGAGCTAAATTTTAACGTACTATTTAAAGAAAATTTGTACGGCCGAAGAGCTAAATTTTCACGTACCTTTTAAAGAAAATTTGTACGGCCGAAGTGCTAAACTTTCACGTACCTTTTAAAGAAAATTTGTAATGCCGAAGAGCTAAATTTTCACGTACCTTTTAAAGAAAATTTGTAATGCCGAAGAGCTAAATTTTCACGTTCTATTTAAAGAAAATTTGTACGGCCGAAGAGCTAAATTTTCACGTACCTTTTAAAGAAAATTTGTAATGCCGAAAAGCTAAATTTTCACGTACCTTTTAAAGAAAATTTGTATTGCCGAAGAGCTAAATTTTCACGTTCTATTTAAAGAAAATTTGTACGGCCGAAGAGCTAAATTTTCACGTACCTTTTAAAGAAAATTTGTAATGCCGAAGAGCTAAATTTTCACGTACCTTTTAAAGAAAATTTGTATTGCCGAAGAGCTAAATTTTCACGTAACTTTTAAAGAAAATTTGTAATGCCGAAGAGCTAAATTTTCACGTACCTTTTAAAGAAAATTTGTATTGCCGAAGAGCTAAATTTTCACGTACCTTTTAAAGAAAATTTGTATTGTTGAAGAGCTAAATTTTCACGTACTATTTAAAGAAAATTTGCACGGCCAAAGAGACAAATTTTCACGTACCTTTTAAAGAAAATTTGTATGGCCGAAGAGCTAAATTTTCACGTACCTTTTAAAGAAGATTTGTATGGCCGAAAAGCTAAATTTTCACGTACCTTTTAAAGAAAATTTGTATTGCCGAAGAGCTAAATTTTCACGTACCTTTTAAAGAAAATTTGTATTTACTCGTTTACCCGTTTACCCCTTTTCATTTTCAGTTTCAATTTTCAATTTTCAATTTTCAATTTTCAATTTTCAATTTTCAATTTTCAATTTTCAATTTTCAATTTTCAATTTTCAATTTTCAATTTTCAATTTTCAATTTTCAATTTTCAATTTTCAATTTTCAATTTTCAATTTTCAATTTTCAATTTTCAATTTTCAATTTTCAATTTTCAATTTTCAATTTTCAATTTTCAATTTTCAATTTTCAATTTTCAATTTTCAATTTTCAATTTTCAATTTTCAATTTTCAATTTTCAATTTTCAATTTTCAATTTTCAATCTTCAATTTTCAATTTTCAATTTTCAATTTTCAATTTTCAATTTTCAATTTTCAATTTTCAATTTTCAATTTTCAATTTTCAATTTTCAATTTTCAATTTTCAATTTTCAATTTTCAATTTTCAATTTTCAATTTTCAATTTTCAATTTTCAATTTTCAATTTTCAATTTTCAATTTTCAATTTTCAATTTTCAATTTTCAATTTTCAATTTTCAATTTTCAATTTTCAATTTTCAATTTTCAATTTTCAATTTTCAATTTTCAATTTTCAATTTTCAATTTTCAATTTTCAATTTTCAATTTTCAATTTTCAATTTTCAATTTTCAATTTTCAATTTTCAATTTTCAATTTTCAATTTTCAATTTTTAATTTTCAATTTTCAATTTTCAATTTTCAATTTTCAATTTCAATTTTCAATTTTCAATTTTCAATTTTCAATTTTCAATTTTCAATTTTCAATTTTCAATTTTCAATTTTCAATTTTCAATTTTCAATTTTCAATTTTCAATTTTCAATTTTCAATTTTCAATTTTCAATTTACCCGTTTAACCGTTTACCCGTTTACCCGATTAACCGTATACCCGTTTGCCCGTTTACCCGTTTACCCGTTTACCCGTTTGCCCTTTTACACGTTTACCCGGTTACCCGTTTACCCGTTTACCCGTTTACTCGTTTACCCGTTTACCCGTTTTCATTTTCAATTTTCAATTTTCAATTTTCAATTTTCAATTTTCAATTTTCAATTTTCAATTTTCAATTTTCAATTTTCAATTTTCAATTTTCAATTTTCAATTTTCAATTTTCAATTTTCAATTTTCAATTTTCAATTTTCAATTTTCAATTTTCAATTTTCAATTTTCAATTTTCAATTTTCAATTTTCAATTTTCAATTTTCAATTTTCAATTTTCAATTTTCAATTTTCAATTTTCAATTTTCAATTTTCAATTTTCAATTTTCAATTTTCAATTTTCAATTTTCAATTTTCAATTTTCAATTTTCAATTTTCAATTTTCAATTTTCAATTTTCAATTTTCAATTTTCAATTTTCAATTTTCAATTTTCAATTTTTAATTTTCAATTTTCAATTTTCAATTTTCAATTTTCAATTTTCAATTTCAATTTTTAATTTTCAATTTTCAATTTTCAATTTTCAATTTTCAATTTTCAATTTTCAATTTTCAATTTTCAATTTTCAATTTTCAATTTTCAATTTTCAATTTTCAATTTTCAATTTTCAATTTTCAATTTTCAATTTTCAATTTACCCGTTTAACCGTTTACCCGTTTACCCGATTAACCGTATACCCGTTTGCCCGTTTACCCGTTTACCCGTTTACCCGTTTGCCCTTTTACACGTTTACCCGGTTACCCGTTTACCCGTTTACCCGTTTACTCGTTTACCCGTTTACCCGTTTTCATTTTCAATTTTCAATTTTCAATTTTCAATTTTCAATTTTCAATTTTCAATTTTCAATTTTCAATTTTCAATTTTCAATTTTCAATTTTCAATTTTCAATTTTCAATTTTCAATTTTCAATTTTCAATTTTCAATTTTCAATTTTCAATTTTCAATTTTCAATTTTCAATTTTCAATTTTCAATTTTCAATTTTCAATTTTCAATTTTCAATTTTCAATTTTCAATTTTCAATTTTTTACCCGTTTACTTGTTTACCCGTTTACTTGTTTACCCGTTCACCCGGTTACCAGTTTACCCGTTTACCCGTTTACCCATTTACCCGATTAACCGTATACCCGTTTGCCCGTTTACCCGTTTACTCGTTTGCCCGTTTACCCGGTTACCTGTTTGCCCGTTTATCCGTTTGCCCGTTTACTCGTTTACCCGCTTACCCGTTACCCGTTTACCCGGTTACCCGTTTGCCCGTTTACCCATTTACCCTCTTACCCGTTTACCCGTTTACCCGTTTACTTGTTTATCCGTTTACCCGTTTAACCGTTTACCCGTTTACCCGATACCCGTTTACCCGTTTACCTGTTTACCCGTTTACCCTTTTACCTGTTTACTCGTTTACCCGTTTACTCGTTTACCCGTTTACCCGTTTACCCGTTTTCATTTTCATTTTCATTTTCAATTTTCAATTTTTTACCCGTTTACTTGTTTACCTGTTTACCCGTTTACTTGTTTACCCGTTTGCCCGTTTACCCGTTCTTTTCAGTTTCAGTTTCAATTTTCAATTTTCAATTTTCAGTTTCAATTTTCAATTTTCAATTTTCAATTTTCAATTTTCAATTTTCAATTTTCAATTTTCAATTTTCAATTTTCAATTTTCAATTTTCAATTTTCAATTTTCAATTTTCAATTTTCAATTTTCAATTTTCAATTTTCAATTTTCAATTTTCAATTTTCAATTTTCAATTTTCAATTTTCAATTTTCAATTTTCAATTTTCAATTTTCAATTTTCAATTTTCAATTTTCAATTTTCAATTTTCAATTTTCAATTTTCAATTTTCAATTTTCAATTTTCAATTTTCAATTTTCAATTTTCAATTTTCAATTTTCAATTTTCAATTTTCAATTTTCAATTTTCAATTTTCAATTTTCAATTTTCAATTTTCAATTTTCAATTTTCAATTTTCAATTTTCAATTTTCAATTTTCAATTTTCAATTTTCAATTTTCAATTTTCAATTTTCAATTTTCAATTTTCAATTTTCAATTTTCAATTTTCAATTTTCAATTTTCAATTTTCAATTTTCAATTTTCAATTTTCAATTTTCAATTTTCAATTTTCAATTTTCAATTTTCAATTTTCAATTTTCAATTTTCAATTTTCAATTTTCAATTTTCAATTTTCAATTTTCAATTTTCAATTTTCAATTTTCAATTTTCAATTTTCAATTTTCAATTTTCAATTTTCAATTTTCAATTTTCAATTTTCAATTTTCAATTTTCAATTTTCAATTTTCAATTTTCAATTTTCAATTTTCAATTTTCAATTTTCAATTTTCAATTTTCAATTTTCAATTTTCAATTTTCAATTTTCAATTTTCAATTTTCAATTTTCAATTTTCAATTTTCAATTTTCAATTTTCAATTTTCAATTTTCAATTTTCAATTTTCAATTTTCAATTTTCAGTTTTCAATCTTCAATTTTCAATTTTCAATTTTCAATTTTCAATTTTCAATTTTCAATTTTCAATTTTCAATTTTCAATTTTCAATTTTCAATTTTCAATTTTCAATTTTCAATTTTCAATTTTCAATTTTCAATTTTTTACCCGTTTACTTGTTTACCCGTTTACCCGTTTTCTTGTTTACCCGTTTGCCCGCTTACCCGTTCACCCGGTTACCAGTTTACCCGTTTACCCGTTTACCGGGTTTACTCGTTTACCCGTTTACACGTTTACCCGTTTACCCGTTTACCCGTTTACCCGTTTACTCGTTTACCCGTTTACCCGTTTTCATTTTCAGTTTCAGCCGAAGAGCTAAATTTTCACGTACCTTTTAAAGAAAATTTGTACGGCCGAAGTGCTAAATTTTCACGTACCTTTTAAAGAAAATTTGTATGGCCAAAGAGCTAAATTTTCAAGTACTATTTTAAGAAAATTTGTACGGCCGAAGAGCCAAATTTTCACATACTATTTAAAGAAAATTTGTATGCCCGAAGAGCTAAATTTTCACGTACCTTTTAAAGAAAATTTGTACGGTTGAAGAGCTAAATTTTCACGTACCTTTTAAAGAAAATTTGTACGGCTGCAGAGCCAAATTTTCACGTACCTTTTAAAGAAAATTTGTATGGCCGAAGAGTTAAATTTTCACGCACTATTTAAAGAAAATTTGTATTGCCGAAGAGCTAAATTTTCACGTACCTTTTAAAGAAAATTTGTATGGCCGAAGAGCTATATTTTCACGCACTATTTAAAGAAAATTTGTATTGCCGAAGAGCTAAATTTTCACGTACCTTTTAAAGAAAATTTGTATGGCCGAAGAGCTAAATTTTCACGTACCTTTTAAAGAAAATTTGTATTGCCGAAGAGCTAAATTTTCACGTACCTTTTAAAGAAAATTTGTACGGTTGAAGAGCTAAATTTTCACGTACCTTTTAAAGAAAATTTGTACGGCTGCAGAGCCAAATTTTCACGTACCTTTTAAAGAAAATTTGTATGGCCGAAGAGTTAAATTTTCACGCACTATTTAAAGAAAATTTGTATTGCCGAAGAGCTAAATTTTCACGTACCTTTTAAAGAAAATTTGTATGGCCGAAGAGCTATATTTTCACGCACTATTTAAAGAAAATTTGTATTGCCGAAGAGCTAAATTTTCACGTACCTTTTAAAGAAAATTTGTATGGCCGAAGAGCTAAATTTTCACGTACCTTTTAAAGAAAATTTGTATTGCCGAAGAGCTAAATTTTCACGTACCTTTTAAAGAAAATTTGTACGGCCGAAGAGCTAAATTTTCACGTACCTTTTAAAGAAAATTTGTATGGCCGAAGAGCTAAATTTTCACGTACTATTTAAAGAAAATTTGTATGGCCGAAGTGCAAATTTTCTTTAAATAGTACGTGAAAATTTAGCTCTTCGGCCATACTACCTTTTAAAGAAAAGTTGTATTGCCGAAGAGCTAAATTTTCACGTACCTTTTAAAGAAAATTTGTACGGCCGAAGAGCTAAATTTTCACGTACCTTTTAAAGAAAATTTGTATTGCCGAAGAGCTAAATTTTCACGTTCTATTTAAAGAAAATTTGTACGGCCGAAGAGCTAAATTTTCACGTACCTTTTAAAGAAAATTTGTAATGCCGAAGAGCTAAATTTTCACGTACCTTTTAAAGAAAATTTGTATTGCCGAAGAGCTAAATTTTCACGTAACTTTTAAAGAAAATTTGTAATGCCGAAGAGCTAAATTTTCACGTACCTTTTAAAGAAAATTTGTATTGCCGAAGAGCTAAATTTTCACGTACCTTTTAAAGAAAATTTGTATGGCCGAAGAACTAAATTTTCACGTACCTTTTAAAGAAAATTTGTATTTACTCGTTTACCCGTTTACCCCTTTTCATTTTCAGTTTCAATTTTCAATTTTCAATTTTCAATTTTCAATTTTCAATTTTCAATTTTCAATTTTCAATTTTCAATTTTCAATCTTCAATCTTCAATTTTCAATTTTCAATTTTCAATTTTCAATTTTCAATTTTCAATTTTCAATTTTCAATTTTCAATTTTCAATTTTCAATTTTCAATTTTCAATTTTCAATTTTCAATTTTCAATTTTCAATTTTCAATTTTCAATTTTCAATTTTCAATTTTCAATTTTCAATTTTCAATTTTCAATTTTCAATTTTCAATTTTCAATTTTCAATTTTCAATTTTCAATTTTCAATTTTCAATTTCCAATTTTCAATTTTCAATTTTCAATTTTCAATTTTCAATTTTCAATTTTCAATTTTCAATTTTCAATTTTCAATTTTCAATTTTCAATTTTCAATTTTCAATTTTCAATTTTCAATTTTCAATTTTCAATTTTCAATTTTCAATTTTCAATTTTCAATTTTCAATTTTCAATTTTCAATTTTCAATTTTCAATTTTCAATTTTCAATTTTCAATTTTCAATTTTCAATTTTCAATTTTCAATTTTCAATTTTCAATTTTCAATTTTCAATTTTCAATTTTCAATTTTCAATTTTCAATTTTCAATTTTCAATTTTCAATTTTCAATTTTCAATTTTCAATTTTCAATTTTCAATTTTCAATTTTCAATTTTCAATTTTCAATTTTCAATTTTCAATTTTCAATTTTCAATTTTCAATTTTCAATTTTCAATTTTCAATTTTCAATTTTCAATTTTCAATTCAATTTTCAATTTTCAATTTTCAATTTTCAATTTTCAATTTTCAATTTTCAATTTTCAAGAGCTAAATTTTCACGTACTATTTAAAGAAAATTTGTACGAAGAGTTAAATTTCCACGTACTTTTTAATGAAAATTTGTACGGCCGAAGAGGTAAATTTTCACGTACTATTTAAAGAAAATTTGTACGGCCGAAGAGCTAAATTTTCACGTACCTTTTAAAGAAAATTTGTACAGCCGAAGAGCTAAATTTTCATGTACCTTTTAAAGAAAATTTGTACGGCCGAAGAGCCAAATTTTCACGTACCTTTTAAAGAAAATTTGTATGGCCGAAGAGCTAAATTTTCACGTACCTTTTAAAAAAAAATTGTACGGCCGAAGAGCTAAATTTTTACGTACTATTTAAAGAAAATTTGTATGACCGAAGAGGTAAATTTTCACGTACTATTTAAAGAAAATTTGTACGGCCGAAGAGCTAAATTTTCACGTACCTTTTAAAGAAAATTTGTACAGCCGAAGAGCTAAATTTTCATGTACCTTTTAAAGAAAATTTGTACGGCCGAAGAGCCAAATTTTCACGTACCTTTTAAAGAAAATTTGTATGGCCGAAGAGCTAAATTTTCACGTACCTTTTAAAAAAAAATTGTACGGCCGAAGAGCTAAATTTTTACGTACTATTTAAAGAAAATTTGTATGACCGAAGAGCTAAATTTTCACGTACCTTTTAAAGAAAATTTGTATGGCCGAAGAGCTAAATTTTCACGTACCTTTTAAAGAAAATTTGTATGACCGAAGAGCCAAATTTTCACGTACCTTTTAAAGAAAATTTGTATGGCCGAAGAGCTAAATTTTCACGTACCTTTTAAAGAAAATTTGTATGGCCGAAGAGCTAAATTTTCACGTACCTTTTAAAGAAAATTTGTATTGCCGAAGAGCTAAATTTTCACGTACCTTTTAAAGAAAATTTGTACGGCCGAAGAGCTAATTCACGTGCCTTTTAAAGAAAATTTGTATGGCCGAAGTGCAAAATTTTCACGTAACTTTTAAAGAAAATTTGTACGGCCGAAGAGCTAAATTTTCACGTACCTTTTAAAAAAAATGTGTACGGCCGAAGAGCTAAATTTTCACGTACTATTTAAAGAAAATTTGTACGGCCAAAGAGCTAAATTTTCACGTACCTTTTAAAGAAAATTTGTATGGCTGAAGAGCTAAATTTTCACGTACTATTTAAAGAAAATTTGTACGGCCAAAGAGCTAAATTTCCACGTACCTTTTAAAGAAAATTTGTATGGCCAAAGAGGTAAATTTTCACGACCTTTTAAAGAAAATTTGTATGGCCGAAGAGCTAAATTTTCACGTACTATTTAAAGAAAATTTGTACGGCCGAAGAGCTAAATTATCACGTACCTTTTAAAGAAAATTTGTACGGCCGAAGAGCTAAATTTTCACGTACCTTTTAAAGAAAATTTGTACGGCCGAAGTGCTAAATTTTCACGTACCTTTTAAAGAAAATTTGTATGGCCGAAGAGCTAAATTTTCACGTACCTTTTAAAGAAAATTTGTATTGCCGAAGAGCTAAATTTTCACGTACCTTTTAAAGAAAATTTGTACGGCCGAAGAGCTAAATTTTCACGTACCTTTTAAAGAAAATTTGTATGGCCGAAGAGCTAAATTTTCACGTACTATTTAAAGAAAATTTGTATGGCCGAAGTGCAAATTTTCTTTAAATAGTACGTGAAAATTTAGCTCTTTGGCCATACTACCTTTTAAAGAAAATTTGTATTGCCGAAGAGCTAAATTTTCACGTACCTTTTAAAGAAAATTTGTACGGCCGAAGAGCTAAATTTTCACGTACCTTTTAAGGAAAATTTGTATGGCCGAAGAGCTAAATTTTCACGTACTATTTAAAGAAAATTTGTATGGCCGAAGTGCAAATTTTCTTTAAATAGTACGTGAAAATTTAGCTCTTCGGCAATACAAATTTTCTTTAAAAGGTACGTGAAAATTTAGCTCTTCGGCCATACAAATTTTCTTTAAAAGGTACGTGAAAATTTAGCTCTTCGGCCGTACAAATTTTCTTAAAATAGTACGTGAAAATTTAGCTCTTTTAAAGAAATTTTTTTTTTTTTTACTATTGTTAACTGTTTTGAGGTCTGTAATAAATTGTTATTAAAAAAAAAAAAAAAAAAATTTGCGCGGCCAAAGAGCCAAATTTTCACGTACCTTTTAAAGAAGATTTGTATGGCCGAAGAGCTAAATTTTCAAACCTTTTAAAGAAAATTTGTATTGCCGAAGAGCTAAATTTTCACGTACCTTTTAAAGAAAATTTGTATGGCCGAAGAGCTAGATTTTCACGTACCTTTTAAAGAAAATTTGTATGGCCGAAGAGCTAAATTTTCACGTACTATTTAAAGAAAATTTGTACGAAGAGTTAAATTTCCACGTACTTTTTAAAGTACCTTTTAAAGAAAATTTGTATGGCCGAATAACTAAATTTTCACGTACCTTTTAAAGAGAATTTGTATGGCCGAAGAGCTAAACTTTCACGTACTATTTAAAGAAAATTTGTACGGCCGAAGAGCTAAATTTTCACGTACCTTTTAAAGAAAATTTGTATGGCTGAAGAGCTAAATTTTCACGTACTATTTAAAGAAAATTTGTACGGCCGAAGAGCTAAATTTTCACGTACCTTTTAAAGAAAATTTGTACAGCCGAAGAGCTAAATTTTCATGTACCTTTTAAAGAAAATTTGTACGGCCGAAGAGCCAAATTTTCACGTACCTTTTAAAGAAAATTTGTATGGCCGAAGAGCTAAATTTTCACGTACCTTTTAAAAAAAAATTGTACGGCCGAAGAGCTAAATTTTTACGTACTATTTAAAGAAAATTTGTATGACCGAAGAGCTAAATTTTCACGTACCTTTTAAAGAAAATTTGTATGGCCGAAGAGCTAAATTTTCACGTACCTTTTAAAGAAAATTTGTATGACCGAAGAGCCGAATTTTCACGTACCTTTTAAAGAAAATTTGTATGGCCGAAGAGCTAAATTTTCACGTACCTTTTAAAGAAAATTTGTATGGCCGAAGAGCTAAATTTTCACGTACCTTTTAAAGAAAATTTGTATTGCCGAAGAGCTAAATTTTCACGTACCTTTTAAAGAAAATTTGTACGGCCGAAGAGCTAATTCACGTGCCTTTTAAAGAAAATTTGTATGGCCGAAGTGCAAAATTTTCACGTAACTTTTAAAGAAAATTTGTACAGCCGAAGAGCTAAATTTTCACGTACCTTTTAAAAAAAAAATGTGTACGGCCGAAGAGCTAAATTTTCACGTACTATTTAAAGAAAATTTGTACGGCCAAAGAGCTAAATTTTCACGTACCTTTTAAAGAAAATTTGTATGGCTGAAGAGCTAAATTTTCACGTACCTTTTAAAGAGAATTTGTATGGCCGAAGAGCTAAATTTTCACGTACTATTTAAAGAAAATTTGTACGGCCGAAGAGCTAAATTATCACGTACCTTTTAAAGAAAATTTGTACGGCCGAAGAGCTAAATTTTCACGTACCTTTTAAAGAAAATTTGTACAGCCGAAGTGCTAGATTTTCACGTGCCTTTTAAAGAAAATTTGTATGGCCGAAGAGCTAAATTATCACGTACTATTTAAAGAAAATTTGTACAAAGAGTTAAATTTCCACGTACTTTTTAAAGAAAATTTGTACGGCCGAAGAGGTAAATTTTCACGTACTATTTAAAGAAAATTTGTACGGCTAAAGAGCTAAATTTTCACGTACCTTTTAAAGAAAATTTGTATGGCCGAAGAACTAAATTTTCACGTACCTTTTAAAGAGAATTTGTATGGCCGAAGAGCTAAATTTTCACGTACTATTTAAAGAAAATTTGTACGGCCGAAGAGCTAAATTTTCACGTACCTTTTAAAGAAAATTTGTATGGCTGAAGAGCTAAATTTTCACGTACTATTTAAAGAAAATTTGTACGGCCGAAGAGGTAAATTTTCACGTACTATTTAAAGAAAATTTGTACGGCCGAAGAGCTAAATTTTCACGTACCTTTTTTCAGAAAATTTGTACAGCCGAAGAGCTAAATTTTCATGTACCTTTTAAAGAAAATTTGTACGGCCGAAGAGCCAAATTTTCACGTACCTTTTAAAGAAAATTTGTATGGCCGAAGAGCTAAATTTTCACGTACCTTTTAAAAAAAAATTGTACTGCCGAAGAGCTAAATTTTTACGTACTATTTAAAGAAAATTTGTATGACCGAAGAGCTAAATTTTCACGTACCTTTTAAAGAAAATTTGTATGGCCGAAGAGCTAAATTTTCACGTACCTTTTAAAGAAAATTTGTATGACCGAAGAGCCGAATTTTCACGTACCTTTTAAAGAAAATTTGTATGACCGAAGAGCTAAATTTTCACGTACTTTTTAAAGAAAATTTGTATGGCCGAAGAGCTAAATTTTCACGTACCTTTTAAAGAAAATTTGTATTGCCGAAGAGCTAAATTTTCACGTACCTTTTAAAGAAAATTTGTACGGCCGAAGAGCTAATTCACGTGCCTTTTAAAGAAAATTTGTATGGCCGAAGTGCAAAATTTTCACGTAACTTTTAAAGAAAATTTGTACGGCCGAAGAGCTAAATTTTCACGTACCTTTTAAAAAAAATGTGTACGGCCGAAGAGCTAAATTTTCACGTACTATTTAAAGAAAATTTGTACGGCCAAAGAGCTAAATTTTCACGTACCTTTTAAAGAAAGTTTGTATGGCTGAAGAGCTAAATTTTCACGTACTATTTAAAGAAAATTTGTACGGCCAAAGAGCTAAATTTCCACGTTCAATTTTCAATTTTCAATTTTCAATTTTCAATTTTCAATTTTCAATTTTCAATTTTCAATTTTCAATTTTCAATTTTCAATTTTCAATTTTCAATTTTCAATTTTCAATTTTCAATTTTCAATTTTCAATTTTCAATTTTCAATTTTCAATTTTCAATTTTCAATTTTCAATTTTCAATTTTCAATTTTCAATTTTCAATTTTCAATTTTCAATTTTCAATTTTCAATTTTCAATTTTTTACCCGTTTACTTGTTTACCCGTTTACCCGTTTACTTGTTTACCCGTTTGCCCGTTTACCCGTTCACCCGGTTACCAGTTTACCCGTTTACCCGTTTACCCATTTACCCGATTAACCGTATACCCGTTTACCCGTTTACCCGTTTGCCCGTTTACCCGGTTACCTGTTTGCCCGTTTACCCGTTTGTCCGTTTACTCGTTTACCCGCTTACCCGTTACCCGTTTACCCGGTTACCCGTTTGCCCGTTTACCCATTTACCCTCTTACCCGTTTACCCGTTTACCTGTTTATCCGTTTAACCGTTTACCCGTTTACCCGATACCCGTTTACCCGTTTACCTGTTTACCCGTTTACCCGTTTACTCGTTTACCCGTTTACACGTTTACCCGTTTACCCGTTTACCCGTTTACCCGTTTACCCGTTTACCCGTTTACTCGTTTACCCGTTTACCCGTTTACCCGTTTACTCGTTTACCCGTTTACCCGTTTACCCGTTTACCCGTTTTCATTTTCATTTTCAATTTTCAATTTTCAATTTTCAATTTTTTACCCGTTTACTTGTTTACCCGTTTGCCCGTTTACCCGTTCACCCGGTTACCAATTTACCCGTTTACCCGTTTACCCGTTTTCATTTTCAGTTTCAATTTTCAATTTTCAATTTTCAATTTTCAATTTTCAATTTTCAATTTTCAATTTTCAATTTTCAATTTTCAATTTTCAATTTTCAATTTTCAATTTTCAATTTTCAATTTTCAATTTTCAATTTTCAATTTTCAATTTTCAATTTTCAATTTTCAATTTTCAATTTTCAATTTTCAATTTTAAAATTTTCAATTTTCAATTTTCAATTTTCAATTTTCAATTTTCAATTTTCAATTTTCAATTTTCAATTTTCAATTTTCAATTTTCAATTTTCAATTTTCAATTCTCAATTCTCAATTTTCAATTTTCAATTTTCAATTTTCAATTTTCAATTTTCAATTTTCAATTTTCAATTTTCAATTTTCAATTTTCAATTTTCAATTTTCAATTTTCAATTTTCAATTTTCAATTTTCAATTTTCAATTTTCAATTTTCAATTTTCAATTTTCAATTTTCAATTTTCAATTTTCAATTTTCAATTTTCAATTTTCAATTTTCAATTTTCAATTTTCAATTCTCAATTTTCAATTTTCAATTTTCAATTTTCAATTTTCAATTTTCAATTTTCAATTTTCAATTTTCAATTTTCAATTTTCAATTTTCAATTTTCAATTTTCAATTTTCAATTTTCAATTTTCAATTTACCCGTTTAACCGTTTACCCGATTAACCGTATACCCGTTTGCCCGTTTACCCGTTTACCCGTTTGCCCGTTTACCCGGTTACCTGTTTGCCCGTTTACCCGTTTTCCTGTTTACCCGTTTACCTGTTTACCCGTTTACCCGTTTACACGTTTACCCGGTTACCCGTTTACCCGTTTACTCGTTTACCCGTTTACCCGTTTTCATTTTCAATTTTCAATTTTCAAATTTCAATTTTCAATTTTCAATTTTCAATTTTCAATTTTCAATTGTCAATTGTCAATTTTCAATTTTCAATTTTCAATTTTCAATTTTCAATTTTCAATTTTCAATTTTCAATTTTCAATTTTCAATTTTTACTTGTTTACTTGTTTACCCGTTTGCCCGTTTACCCGTTCACCCGGTTACCCGTTTACCCATTTACACGATTAACCGTATACCCGTTTGCCCGTTTACCCGTTTACCCGTTTGCCCGTTTACCCGGTTACCTGTTTGCCCGTTTACCCGTTTGCCCGTTTAAGTGTTTACCCGCTTACCCGTTACCCGTTTACCCGGTTACCGTTTGCCCGGTTAACCCTCTTACCCGTTTACCTGTTTACCCGTTTACCCGTTTACTCGTTTACCCGTTTACACGTTTACACGTTTACCCGTTTACCCGTTTACCCGTTTACCCGTTTACCCGTTTACCCGTTTACCCGTTTACTCGTTTACCCGTTTACCCGATTAACCGTATACCCGTTTGCCCGTTTACCCGTTTACACGTTTGCCCGTTTACCCGGTTACCTGTTTGCCCGTTTACCCGTTTGCCCGTTTACTCGTTTACCCGCTTACCCGTTACCCGTTTACCCGGTTACCCGTTTGCCCGTTTACCCATTTACCCTCTTACCCAATTACCCGTTTACCCGGTTAACCGTTTGCCCGTTTACCCATTTACGCATTTACCCATTTATCCGTTTACTCGTTTACCCGATACCCGTTTACCCTTTTACCCGTTTACTTGTTTACCCATTTACGCATTTACCCATTTATCCGTTTACCCGTTTACCCGTTTGCCCGTTTACCCGTTTACCCTTTTACCCGTTTACCCGTTTACCCATTTACGCATTTACCCATTTATCCGTTTACCCTTTTACCCGTTTACCTGTTTACCCGTTTACCTGTTTACTCGTTTACCCGTTTACCCGTTTACCCGTTTACACGTTTACCCGTTTACCCGTTTACCCGTTTACCCGTTTACCCGTTTACCCGTTTACCCGTTTACCCGTTTACCCGTTTGCCCGTTTACCTGTTTAACCGTTTACCCGTTTACCCGATACCCGTTTACCCGTTTACCTGTTTACCCGTTTACCCGTTTACCTGTTTACTCGTTTACCCGTTTACCCGTTTACACGTTTACCCGTTTACCCGTTTACCCGTTTACTCGTTTACCCGTTTTCATTTTCATTTTCAATTTTCAATTTTCAATTTTCAATTTTCAATTTTCAATTTTCAATTTTCAATTTTCAATTTTCAATTTTCAATTTTCAATTTTCAATTTTCAATTTTCAATTTTCAATTTTCAATTTTCAATTTTCAATTTTCAATTTTCAATTTTCAATTTTCAATTTTCAATTTTCAATTTTCAATTTTCAATTTTCAATTTTCAATTTTCAATTTTCAATTTTCAATTTTCAATTTTCAATTTTCAATTTTCAATTTTCAATTTTCAATTTTCAATTTTCAATTTTCAATTTTCAATTTTCAATTTTCAATTTTCAATTTTCAATTTTCAATTTTCAATTTTCAATTTTCAATTTTCAATTTTCAATTTTCAATTTTCAATTTTCAATTTTCAATTTTCAATTTTCAATTTTCAATTTTCAATTTTCAATTTTCAATTTTCAATTTTCAATTTTCAATTTTCAATTTTCAATTTTCAATTTTCAATTTTCAATTTTCAATTTTCAATTTTCAATTTTCAATTTTCAATTTTCAATTTTCAATTTTCAATTTTCAATTTTCAAGAGCTAAATTTTCACGTACTATTTAAAGAAAATTTGTACGAAGAGTTAATTCCACGTACTTTTTAAAGAAAATTTGTACGGCCGAAGAGGTAAATTTTCACGTACTATTTAAAGAAAATTTGTACGGCTAAAGAGCTAAATTTTCACGTACCTTTTAAAGAAAATTTGTATGGCCGAAGAACTAAATTTTCACGTACCTTTTAAAGAGAATTTGTATGGCCGAAGAGCTAAATTTTCACGTACTATTTAAAGAAAATTTGTACGGCCGAAGAGCTAAATTTTCACGTACCTTTTAAAGAAAATTTGTATGGCTGAAGAGCTAAATTTTCACGTACTATTTAAAGAAAATTTGTACGGCCGAAGAGGTAAATTTTCACGTACTATTTAAAGAAAATTTGTACGGCCGAAGAGCTAAATTTTCACGTACCTTTTAAAGAAAATTTGTACAGCCGAAGAGCTAAATTTTCATGTACCTTTTAAAGAAAATTTGTACGGCCGAAGAGCCAAATTTTCACGTACATTTTAAAGAAAATTTGTATGGCCGAAGAGCTAAATTTTCACGTACCTTTTAAAAAAAAATTGTACGGCCGAAGAGCTAAATTTTTACGTACTATTTAAAGAAAATTTGTATGACCGAAGAGCTAAATTTTCACGTACCTTTTAAAGAAAATTTGTATGGCCGAAGAGCTAAATTTTCACGTACCTTTTAAAGAAAATTTGTATGACCGAAGAGCCAAATTTTCACGTACCTTTTAAAGAAAATTTGTATGGCCGAAGAGCTAAATTTTCACGTACCTTTTAAAGAAAATTTGTATGGCCGAAGAGCTAAATTTTCACGTACCATTTAAAGAAAATTTGTATGGCCGAAGAGCTAAATTTTCACGTACCTTTTAAAGAAAATTTGTATGGCCGAAGAACTAAATTTTCACGTACCTTTTAAAGAAAATTTGTATGGCCGAAGAGCTAAATTTTCACGTACCTTTTAAAGAAAATTTGTATGGCCGAAGAGCTAAATTTTCACGTACTATTTAAAGAAAATTTGTACGAAGAGTTAAATTTCCACGTACTTTTTAAAGAAAATTTGTACGGCCGAAGAGGTAAATTTTCCACTATTTAAAGAAAATTTGTACGGCTAAAGAGCTAAATTTTCACGTACCTTTTAAAGAAAATTTGTATGGCCGAAGAACTAAATTTTCACGTACCTTTTAAAGAAAATTTGTACGGCCTAGAGCTAAATTTCCACGTACCTTTTAAAGAAAATTTGTATGGCCAAAAAGGTAAATTTTCACGACCTTTTAAAGAAAATTTGTATGGCCGAAGAGCTAAATTTTCACGTACCTTTTAAAGAAAATTTGTACGGCCGAAGTGCTAAACTTTCACGTACCTTTTAAAGAAAATTTGTATGGCCGAAGAGCTAAATTTTCACGTACCTTTTAAAGAAAATTTGTACGGCCGAAGTGCTAAACTTTCACGTACCTTTTAAAGAAAATTTGTATTGCCGAAGAGCTAAATTTTCACGTTCTATTTAAAGAAAATTTGTACGGCCGAAGTGCTAAATTTTCACGTACCTTTTAAAGAAAATTTGTAATGCCGAAGAGCTAAATTTTCACTATTTAAAGAACATTTGTACGGCCGAAGAGCTAAATTTTCACGTACCTTTTAAAGAAAATTTGTACGGCCGAAGAGCTAAATTTTCACGTACCTTTTAAAGAAAATTTGTATGGCCGAAGAGCTAAATTTTCACGTACTATTTAAAGAAAATTTGTAGGCCGAAGTGCAAAATTTTCACGTAACTTTTAAAGAAAATTTGTACGGCCGAAGAGCTAAATTTTCACGTACCTTTTAAAAAAAATTTGTACGGCCGAAGAGCTAAATTTTCACGTACCTTTTAAAGAAAATTTGTAATGCCGAAGAGCTAAATTTTCACGTACCTTTTAAAGAAAATTTGTATTGCCGAAGAGCTAAATTTTCACGTAACTTTTAAAGAAAATTTGTAATGCCGAAGAGCTAAATTTTCACGTACCTTTTAAAGAAAATTTGTATGGCTGAAGAGCTAAATTTTAACGTACTATTTAAAGAAAATTTGTACGGCCGAAGAGCTAAATTTTTACGTACCTTTTAAAGAAAATTTGTACGGCCGAAGTGCTAAACTTTCACGTACCTTTTAAAGAAAATTTGTAATGCCGAAGAGCTAAATTTTCACGTACCTTTTAAAGAAAATTTGTAATGCCGAAGAGCTAAATTTTCACGTTCTATTTAAAGAAAATTTGTACGGCCGAAGAGCTAAATTTTCACGTACCTTTTAAAGAAAATTTGTAATGCCGAAGAGCTAAATTTTCACGTACCTTTTAAAGAAAATTTGTATTGCCGAAGAGCTAAATTTTCACGTAACTTTTAAAGAAAATTTGTAATGCCGAAGAGCTAAATTTTCACGTACCTTTTAAAGAAAATTTGTATTGCCGAAGAGCTAAATTTTCACGTTCTATTTAAAGAAAATTTGTACGGCCGAAGAGCTAAATTTTCACGTTCCTTTTAAAGAAAATTTGTAATGCCGAAGAGCTAAATTTTCACGTACCTTTTAAAGAAAATTTGTATTGCCGAAGAGCTAAATTTTCACGTAACTTTTAAAGAAAATTTGTAATGCCGAAGAGCTAAATTTTCACGTACCTTTTAAAGAAAATTTGTATTGCCGAAAATCTAAATTTTCACGTACCTTTTAAAGAAAATTTGTATTGTTGAAGAGCTAAATTTTCACGTACTATTTAAAGAAAATTTGCACGGCCAAAGAGCCAAATTTTCACGTACCTTTTAAAGAAAATTTGTATGGCCGAAGAGCTAAATTTTCACGTACCTTTTAAAGAAGATTTGTATGGCCGAAGAGCTAAATTTTCACGTACCTTTTAAAGAAAATTTGTATTGCCGAAGAGCTAAATTTTCACGTACCTTTTAAAGAAAATTTGTATTTACTCGTTTACCCGTTTACCCCTTTTCATTTTCAGTTTCAATTTTCAATTTTCAATTTTCAATTTTCAATTTTCAATTTTCAATTTTCAATTTTCAATTTTCAATTTTCAATTTTCAATTTTCAATTTTCAATTTTCAATTTTCAATTTTAAAATTTTCAATTTTCAATTTTCAATTTTCAATTTTCAATTTTCAATTTTCAATTTTCAATTTTCAATTTTCAATTTTCAATTTTCAATTTTCAATTTTCAATTTTCAATTTTCAATTTTCAATTTTCAATTTTCAATTTTCAATTTTCAATTTTCAATTTTCAATTTTCAATTTTCAATTTTCAATTTTCAATTCTCAATTTTCAATTCTCAATTTTCAATTTTCAATTTTCAATTTTCAATTTTCAATTTTCAATTTTCAATTTTCAATTTTCAATTTTCAATTTTCAATTTTCAATTTTCAATTTTCAATTTTCAATTTTCAATTTTCAATTTTCAATTTTCAATTTTCAATTTTCAATTTTCAATTTTCAATTTTCAATTTTCAATTTTCAATTTTCAATTTTCAATTTTCAATTTTCAATTTTCAATTTTCAATTTTCAATTTTCAATTTTCAATTTTCAATTTTCAATTTTCAATTTTCAATTTTCAATTTTCAATTTTCAATTTTCAATTTTCAATTTTCAATTTTCAATTTTCAATTTTCAATTTTCAATTTTCAATTTTCAATTTTCAATTTTCAATTTTCAATTTTCAATTTACCCGTTTAACCGTTTACCCGATTAACCGTATACCCGTTTGCCCGTTTACCCGTTTACCCGTTTGCCCGTTTACCCGGTTACCTGTTTGCCCGTTTACCCGTTTTCCCGTTTACCCGTTTACCTGTTTACCCGTTTACCCGTTTACCCGTTTACACGTTTACCCGGTTACCCGTTTACCCGTTTACTCGTTTACCCGTTTACCCGTTTTCATTTTCAATTTTCAATTTTCAAATTTCAATTTTCAATTTTCAATTTTCAATTTTCAATTTTCAATTTTCAATTTTCAATTTTCAATTTTCAATTTTCAATTTTCAATTTTCAATTTTCAATTTTCAATTTTCAATTTTCAATTTTCAATTTTCAATTTTCAATTTTCAATTTTTACTTGTTTACTTGTTTACCCGTTTGCCCGTTTACCCGTTCACCCGGTTACCCGTTTACCCATTTACACGATTAACCGTATACCCGTTTGCCCGTTTACCCGTTTACCCGTTTGCCCGTTTACCCGGTTACCTGTTTGCCCGTTTACCCGTTTGCCCGTTTAAGTGTTTACCCGCTTACCCGTTACCCGTTTACCCGGTTACCGTTTGCCCGTTTACCCATTTACCCTCTTACCCGTTTACCTGTTTACCCGTTTACCCGTTTACCCGTTTACTCGTTTACCCGTTTACACGTTTACCCGTTTACCCGTTTAACCGTTTACCCGTTTACCCGTTTACCCGTTTACTCGTTTACCCGTTTACCCGATTAACCGTATACCCGTTTGCCCGTTTACCCGTTTACACGTTTGCCCGTTTACCCGGTTACCTGTTTGCCCGTTTACCCGTTTGCCCGTTTAAGTGTTTACTCGCTTACCCGTTACCCGTTTACCCGGTTACCGTTTGCCCGTTTACCCATTTACCCTCTTACCCGTTTACCTGTTTACCCGTTTACCCGTTTACCCGTTTACTCGTTTACCCGTTTACACGTTTACCCGTTTACCCGTTTACCCGTTTACCCGTTTACCCGTTTACCCGTTTACCCGTTTACTCGTTTACCCGTTTACCCGATTAACCGTATACCCGTTTGCCCGTTTACCCGTTTACACGTTTGCCCGTTTACCCGGTTACCTGTTTGCCCGTTTACCCGTTTGCCCGTTTACTCGTTTACCCGCTTACCCGTTACCCGTTTACCCGGTTAACCGTTTGCCCGTTTACCCATTTACGCATTTACCCATTTATCCGTTTACTCGTTTACCCGATACCCGTTTACCCTTTTACCCGTTTACCCGTTTACCCATTTACGCATTTACCCATTTATCCGTTTACCCGTTTACCCGTTTGCCCGTTTACCCGTTTACCCTTTTACCCGTTTACCCGTTTACCCATTTACGCATTTACCCATTTATCCGTTTACCCTTTTACCCGTTTACCTGTTTACCCGTTTACCTGTTTACTCGTTTACCCGTTTACCCGTTTACCCGTTTACACGTTTACCCGTTTACCCGTTTACCCGTTTACCCGTTTACCCGTTTACCCGTTTACCCGTTTACCCGTTTGCCCGTTTACCTGTTTAACCGTTTACCCGTTTACCCGATACCCGTTTACCCGTTTACCTGTTTACCCGTTTACCCGTTTACCTGTTTACTCGTTTACCCGTTTACCCGTTTACCCGTTTACCCGTTTACTCGTTTACCCGTTTTCATTTTCATTTTCAATTTTCAATTTTCAATTTTCAATTTTCAATTTTCAATTTTCAATTTTCAATTTTCAATTTTCAATTTTCAATTTTCAATTTTCAATTTTCAATTTTCAATTTTCAATTTTCAATTTTCAATTTTCAATTTTCAATTTTCAATTTTCAATTTTCAATTTTCAATTTTCAATTTTCAATTTTCAATTTTCAATTTTCAATTTTCAATTTTCAATTTTCAATTTTCAATTTTCAATTTTCAATTTTCAATTTTCAATTTTCAATTTTCAATTTTCAATTTTCAATTTTCAATTTTCAATTTTCAATTTTCAATTTTCAATTTTCAATTTTCAATTTTCAATTTTCAATTTTCAATTTTCAATTTTCAATTTTCAATTTTCAATTTTCAATTTTCAATTTTCAATTTTCAATTTTCAATTTTCAATTTTCAATTTTCAATTTTCAATTTTCAATTTTCAATTTTCAATTTTCAATTTTCAATTTTCAATTTTCAATTTTCGATTTTCAATTTTCAATTTTCAATTTTCAATTTTCAATTTTCAATTTTCAATTTTCAATTTTCATTTTTCAATTTTCAATTTTCAATTTTCAATTTTCAATTTTCAATTTTCAATTTTCAATTTTCAATTTTCAATTTTCAATTTTCAATTTTCAATTTTCAATTTTCAATTTTCAATTTTCAATTTTCAATTTTCAATTTTCAATTTTCAATTTTCAATTTTCAATTTTCAATTTTCAATTTTCAATTTTCAATTTTCAATTTTCAATTTTCAATTTTCAATTTTCAATTTTCAATTTTCAATTTTCAATTTTCAATTTTCAATTTTCAATTTTCAATTTTCAATTTTCAAAATTTGTATTGCCGAAGAGCTAAATTTTTACGTACTTTTTAAAGGAAATTTGTATGGCCGAAGAGTTAAATTTTCACGCACTATTTAAAGAAAATTTGCACGGCCGAAGAGCTAAATTTTTACGTACCTTTTAAAGGAAATTTGTATGGCCGAAGAGTTAAATTTTCACGCACTATTTAAAGAAAATTTGCACGGCCGAAGAGCTAAATTTTCACGTACCTTTTAAAGGAAATTTGAATTGCCGAAGAGCTAAATTTTTACGTACCTTTTAAAGGAAATTTGTATGGCCGAAGAGTTAAATTTTCACGCACTATTTAAAGAAAATTTGTACGGCCGAAGAGCTAAATTTTCACGTACCTTTTAAAAAAAATTTGTACGGCCGAAGTACTAAATTTTCACGTACTATTTAAAGAAAATTTGTACGGCCAAAGAGCTAAATTTTAACGTACTATTTAAAGAAAATTTGTACGGCCGAAGAGCTAAATTTTCACGTACCTTTTAAAGAAAATTTGTACGGCCGAAGTGCTAAACTTTCACGTACCTTTTAAAGAAAATTTGTAATGCCGAAGAGCTAAATTTTCACGTACCTTTTAAAGAAAATTTGTAATGCCGAAGAGCTAATTTCACGTACTATTTAAAGAAAATTTGTACGAAGAGTTAAATTTCCACGTACTTTTTAAAGAAAATTTGTACGGCCGAAGAGGTAAATTTTCTACTATTTAAAGAAAATTTGTACGGCTAAAGAGCTAAATTTTCACGTACCTTTTAAAGAAAATTTGTATGGCCGAAGAACTAAATTTTCACGTACCTTTTAAAGAAAATTTGTACGGCCTAGAGCTAAATTTCCACGTACCTTTTAAAGAAAATTTGTATGGCCAAAAAGGTAAATTTTCACGACCTTTTAAAGAAAATTTGTATGGCCGAAAAGCTAAATTTTCACGTACCTTTTAAAGAAAATTTGTACGGCCGAAGTGCTAAACTTTCACGTACCTTTTAAAGAAAATTTGTATGGCCGAAGAGCTAAATTTTCACGTACCTTTTAAAGAAAATTTGTACGGCCGAAGTGCTAAACTTTCACGTACCTTTTAAAGAAAATTTGTATTGCCGAAGAGCTAAATTTTCACGTTCTATTTAAAGAAAATTTGTACGGCCGAAGTGCTAAATTTTCACGTACCTTTTAAAGAAAATTTGTAATGCCGAAGAGCTAAATTTTCACGTAACTTTTAAAGAAAATTTGTACGGCCGAAGAGCTAAATTTTCACGTACCTTTAAAAAAAAATTTGTACGGCCGAAGAGCTAAATTTTCACGTACTATTTAAAGAAAATTTGTACGACCGAAGAGCTAAATTTTCACGTACCTTTTAAAGAAAATTTGTACGGCCGAAGTGCTAAACTTTCACGTACCTTTTAAAGAAAATTTGTAATGCCGAAGAGCTAAATTTTCACGTACCTTTTAAAGAAAATTTGTAATGCCGAAGAGCTAAATTTTCACGTTCTATTTAAAGAAAATTTGTACGGCCAAAGAGCTAAATTTTCACGTACCTTTTAAAGAAAATTTGTAATGCCGAAGAGCTAAATTTTCACGTAACTTTTAAAGAAAATTTGTAATGCCGAAGAGCTAAATTTTCACGTACCTTTTAAAGAAAATTTGTATTGCCGAAGAGCTAAATTTTCACGTACCTTTTAAAGAAAATTTGTATTGCCGAAGAGCTAAATTTTCACGTACCTTTTAAAGAAAATTTGTATTGCCGAAGAGCTAAATTTTCACGTAACTTTTAAAGAAAATTTGTAATGCCGAAGAGCTAAATTTTCACGTACCTTTTAAAGAAAATTTGTATTGCCGAAGAGCTAAATTTTCACGTTCTATTTAAAGAAAATTTGTACGGCCGAAGAGCTAAATTTTCACGTACCTTTTAAAGAAAATTTGTAATGCCGAAGAGCTAAATTTTCACGTACCTTTTAAAGAAAATTTGTATTGCCGAAGAGCTAAATTTTCACGTAACTTTTAAAGAAAATTTGTAATGCCGAAGAGCTAAATTTTCACGTACCTTTTAAAGAAAATTTGTATTGCCGAAGAGCTAAATTTTCACGTACCTTTTAAAGAAGATTTGTATGGCCGAAGAGCTAAATTTTCACGTACCTTTTAAAGAAAATTTGTATTGTTGAAGAGCTAAATTTTCACGTACTATTTAAAGAAAATTTGCACGGCCAAAGAGCCAAATTTTCACGTACCTTTTAAAGAAAATTTGTATGGCCGAAGAGCTAAATTTTCACGTACCTTTTAAAGAAGATTTGTATGGCCGAAGAGCTAAATTTTCACGTACCTTTTAAAGAAAATTTGTATTGCCGAAGAGCTAAATTTTCACGTACCTTTTAAAGAAAATTTGTATTTACTCGTTTACCCGTTTACCCCTTTTCATTTTCAGTTTCAATTTTCAATTTTCAATTTTCAATTTTCAATTTTTTACCCGTTTACTTGTTTACCCGTTTACTTGTTTACCCGTTTACTTGTTTACCCGTTTGCCCGTTTACCCGTTCACCCGGTTACCAGTTTACCCGTTTACCCGTTTACTCGTTTACCCGTTTACCCGTTTACCCGTTTACCCGTTTACCCGTTTACCCGTTTTCATTTTCATTTTCAATTTTCAATTTTCAATTTTTTACCCGTTTACTTGTTTACCCGTTTACCCGTTTACCCGGTTACCCGTTTGCCCGTTTACCCATTTACGCATTTACCCATTTATCCGTTTACTCGTTTACCCGATACCCGTTTACCCTTTTACCCGTTTACCCGTTTACCCATTTACGCATTTACCCATTTATCCGTTTACCCGTTTACCCGTTTACCCGTTTGCCCGTTTACCCGTTTACCCTTTTACCGGTTTACCCGTTTACCCATTTACGCATTTACCCATTTATCCGTTTACCCTTTTACCCGTTTACCTGTTTGCCCGTTTACCCGTTTACCTGTTTACTCGTTTACCCGTTTACCCGTTTACCCGTTTACACGTTTACCCGTTTACCCGTTTACCCGTTTACCCGTTTACCCGTTTACTTGTTTACTCGTTTACCCGTTTACCCGTTTGCCCGTTTACCCGTTTAACCGTTTACCCGTTTACCCGATACCCGTTTACCCGTTTACCTGTTTACCCGTTTACCCGTTTACCTGTTTACTCGTTTACCCGTTTACCCGTTTACACGTTTACCCGTTTACCCGTTTACTCGTTTACCCGTTTTCATTTTCATTTTCAATTTTCAATTTTCAATTTTCAATTTTCAATTTTCAATTTTCAATTTTCAATTTTCAATTTTCAATTTTCAATTTTCAATTTTCAATTTTCAATTTTCAATTTTCAATTTTCAATTTTCAATTTTCAATTTTCAATTTTCAATTTTCAATTTTCAATTTTCAATTTTCAATTTTCAATTTTCAATTTTCAATTTTCAATTTTCAATTTTCAATTTTCAATTTTCAATTTTCAATTTTCAATTTTCAATTTTCAATTTTTTACCCGTTTACTTGTTTACCCGTTTACCCGTTTACTTGTTTACCCGTTTGCCCGTTTACCCGTTCATACGGTTTCCAGTTTACCCGTTTACCCATTTACCCGATTAACCGTATACCCGTTTGCCCGTTTACCCGTTTACACGTTTGCCCGTTTACCCGGTTACCTGTTTGCCCGTTTACCCGTTTGCCCGTTTACTCGTTTACCCGCTTACCCGTTACCCGTTTACCCGGTTACCCGTTTGCCCGTTTACCCATTTACCCTCTTACCCGTTTACCCGGTTACCCGTTTGCCCGTTTACCCATTTACGCATTTATCCATTTATCCGTTTACTCGTTTACCCGATACCCGTTTACCCTTTTACCCGTTTACCCGTTTACCCATTTACGCATTTACCCATTTATCAGTTTACCCGTTTACCCGTTTACCCGTTTGCCCGTTTACCCTTTTAACCGTTTAACCGTTTACCCGTTTACCCGTTTACTCGTTTACCCGTTTACCCGTTTACTCGTTTACCCGTTTACCCGTTTACCCGTTTACCCGTTTGCCCGTTTACCCGTTTACTCGTTTACCCGTTTACTCGTTTACCCATTTACCCGTTTACCCGTTTGCCCGTTTACCCGTTTAACCGTTTACCCGTTTACCCGATACCCGTTTACCCGTTTACCTGTTTACCCGTTTACCTGTTTACTCGTTTACCCGTTTACCCGTTTACACGTTTACCCGTTTACTCGTTTACACGTTTACCCGTTTACCACGTACCTTTTAAAGAAAATTTGTACGGCGGAAGAGCCAAATTTTCACGTACCTTTTAAAGAAAATTTGTATGGCCAAAGAGCTAAATTTTCACGTACCTTTTAAAGAAAGTTTGTACGGCCGAAGAGCTAAATTTTCACGTACCTTTTAAAGAAAATTTGTATGGCCAAAGAGCTAAATTTTCACGTACTATTTAAAGAAAATTTGTACGGCCGAAGAGCCAAATTCTTACGTACCTTTAATGAAAATTAGTATGGCCAAAGAGCTAAATTTTCACGTACCTTTTAAAGAAAGTTTGTACGGCCGAAGAGCTAAATTTTCACGTACTATTTAAAGAAAATTTGTAGGCCGAAGTGCATAATTTTCACGTAACTTTTAAAGAAAATTTGTACGGCCGAAGAGCTAAATTTTCACGTACCTTTTAAAAAAAATTTGTACGGCCGAAGAGCTAAATTTTCACGTACTATTTAAAGAAAATTTGTACGGCCAAAGAGCTAAATTTTCACGTACCTTTTAAAGAAAATTTGTATGGCTGAAGAGCTAAATTTTAACGTACTATTTAAAGAAAATTTGTACGGCCGAAGAGCTAAATTTTCACGTACCTTTTAAAGAAAATTTGTACGGCCGAAGTGCTAAACTTTCACGTACCTTTTAAAGAAAATTTGTAATGCCGAAGAGCTAAATTTTCACGTACCTTTTAAAGAAAATTTGTAATGCCGAAGAGCTAAATTTTCACGTTCTATTTAAAGAAAATTTGTACGGCCGAAGAGCTAAATTTTCACGTACCTTTTAAAGAAAATTTGTAATGCTGAAAAGCTAAATTTTCACGTACCTTTTAAAGAAAATTTGTATTGCCGAAGAGCTAAATTTTCACGTTCTATTTAAAGAAAATTTGTACGGCCGAAGAGCTAAATTTTCACGTACCTTTTAAAGAAAATTTGTAATGCCGAAGAGCTAAATTTTCACGTACCTTTTAAAGAAAATTTGTATTGCCGAAGAGCTAAATTTTCAAGTAACTTTTAAAGAAAATTTGTAATGCCGAAGAGCTAAATTTTCACGTACCTTTTAAAGAAAATTTGTATTGCCAAAGAGCTAAATTTTCACGTACCTTTTAAAGAAAATTTGTATTGCCGAAGAGCTAAATTTTCACGTACCTTTTAAAGAAAATTTGTATTTACTCGTTTACCCGTTTACCCCTTTTCATTTTCAGTTTCAATTTTCAATTTTCAATTTTCAATTTTCAATTTTCAATTTTCAATTTTCAATTTTCAATTTTCAATTTTCAATTTTCAATTTTCAATTTTCAATTTTCAATTTTCAATTTTCAATTTTCAATTTTCAATTTTCAATTTTCAATTTTCAATTTTCAATTTTCAATTTTCAATTTTCAATTTTCAATTTTCAATTTTCAATTTTCAATTTTCAATTTTCAATTTTCAATTTTCAATTTTCAATTTTCAATTTTCAATTTTCAATTTTCAATTTTCAATTTTCAATTTTCAATTTTCAATTTTCAATTTTCAATTTTCAATTTTCAATTTTCAATTTTCAATTTTCAATTTTCAATTTTCAATTTTCAATTTTCAATTTTCAATTTTCAATTTTCAATTTTCAATTTTCAATTTTCAATTTTCAATTTTCAATTTTCAATTTTCAATTTTCAATTTTCAATTTTCAATTTTCAATTTTCAATTTTCAATTTTCAATTTTCAATTTACCCGTTTAACCGTTTACCCGATTAACTGTATACCCGTTTGCCCGTTTACCCGTTTGCCCGTTTACCCGGTTACCTGTTTGCCCGTTTACCCGTTTGCCCGTTTAAGTGTTTACCCGCTTACCCGTTACCCCTTTACCCGGTTACCCTCTTACCCGTTTACCCGTTTACCCGTTTACCTGTTTATCCGTTTACCCGTTTAACCGTTTACCCGATACCCGTTTACCCGTTTACCCGTTTACCTGTTTACCCGTTTACCCGTTTACCCGTTTACACGTTTACCCGGTTACCCGTTTACCCGTTTACCCGTTTACTCGTTTACCCGTTTACCCGTTTTCATTTTCAATTTTCAATTTTCAATTTTCAATTTTCAATTTTCAATTTTCAATTTTCAATTTTCAATTTTCAATTTTCAATTTTCAATTTTCAATTTTCAATTTTCAATTTTCAATTTTCAATTTTCAATTTTCAATTTTCAATTTTCAATTTTCAATTTTCAATTTTCAATTTTCAATTTTTTACCCGTTTACTTGTTTACCCGTTTACTTGTTTACCCGTTCACCCGGTTACCAGTTTACCCGTTTACCCGTTTACCCATTTACCCGATTAACCGTATACCCGTTTGCCCGTTTACCCGTTTACCCGTTTGCCCGTTTACCCGGTTACCTGTTTGCCCGTTTATCCGTTTGCCCGTTTACTCGTTTACCCGCTTACCCGTTACCCGTTTACCCGGTTACCCGTTTGCCCGTTTACCCATTTACCCTCTTACCCGTTTACCCGTTTACCCGTTTACCCGTTTACCTGTTTATCCGTTTACCCGTTTAACCGCTTACCCGTTTACCCGATACCCGTTTACCCGTTTACCTGTTTACCCGTTTACCCGTTTACCTGTTTACTCGTTTACCCGTTTACACGTTTACCCGTTTACCCGTTTACCCGTTTACTCGTTTACCCGTTTACCCGTTTACCCGTTTTCATTTTCATTTTCATTTTCAATTTTCAATTTTTTACCCGTTTACTTGTTTACCTGTTTACCCGTTTACTTGTTTACCCGTTTGCCCGTTTACCCGTTCACCCGGTTACCAGTTTACCCGTTTACCCGTTTTCATTTTCAGTTTCAGTTTCAATTTTCAATTTTCAATTTTCAGTTTCAATTTTCAATTTTCAATTTTCAATTTTCAATTTTCAATTTTCAATTTTCAATTTTCAATTTTCAATTTTCAATTTTCAATTTTCAATTTTCAATTTTCAATTTTCAATTTTCAATTTTCAATTTTCAATTTTCAATTTTCAATTTTCAATTTTCAATTTTCAATTTTCAATTTTCAATTTTCAATTTTCAATTTTCAATTTTCAATTTTCAATTTTCAATTTTCAATTTTCAATTTTCAATTTTCAATTTTCAATTTTCAATTTTCAATTTTCAATTTTCAATTTTCAATTTTCAATTTTCAATTTTCAATTTTCAATTTTCAATTTTCAATTTTCAATTTTCAATTTTCAATTTTCAATTTTCAATTTTCAATTTTCAATTTTCAATTTTCAATTTTCAATTTTCAATTTTCAATTTTCAATTTTCAATTTTCAATTTTCAATTTTCAATTTTCAATTTTCAATTTTCAATTTTCAATTTTCAATTTTCAATTTTCAATTTTCAATTTTCAATTTTCAATTTTCAATTTTCAATTTTCAATTTTCAATTTTCAATTTTCAATTTTCAATTTTCAATTTTCAATTTTCAATTTTCAATTTTCAATTTTCAATTTTCAATTTTCAATTTTCAATTTTCAATTTTCAATTTTCAATTTTCAATTTTCAATTTTCAATTTTCAATTTTCAATTTTCAATTTTCAATTTTCAATTTTCAATTTTCAATTTTCAGTTTTCAATTTTCAATTTTCAATTTTCAATTTTCAATTTTCAATTTTCAATTTTCAATTTTCAATTTTCAATTTTCAGTTTTCAATTTTCAATTTTCAATTTTCAATTTTCAATTTTCAATTTTCAATTTTCAATTTTCAATTTTCAATTTTCAATTTTCAATTTTTTACCCGTTTACTTGTTTACCCGTTTACCCGTTTACTTGTTTACCCGTTTGCCCGTTTACCCGTTCATACGGTTTCCAGTTTACCCGTTTACCCATTTACCCGATTAACCGTATACCCGTTTGCCCGTTTACCCGTTTACACGTTTGCCCGTTTACCCGGTTACCTGTTTGCCCGTTTACCCGTTTGCCCGTTTACTCGTTTACCCGCTTACCCGTTACCCGTTTACCCGGTTACCCGTTTGCCCGTTTACCCATTTACTCTCTTACCCGTTTACCCGGTTACCCGTTTGCCCGTTTACCCATTTACGTATTTATCCATTTATCCGTTTACTCGTTTACCCGATACCCGTTTACCCTTTTACCCGTTTACCCGTTTACCCATTTACGCATTTACCCATTTATCCGTTTACCCGTTTACCCGTTTACCCGTTTGCCCGTTTACCCGTTTAACCGTTTAACCGTTTACCCGATACCCGTTTACCTGTTTACCCGTTTACCTGTTTACTCGTTTACCCGTTTACCCGTTTACACGTTTACCCGTTTACCCGTTTACCCGTTTACCCGTTTACTCGTTTACCCGTTTACCCGTTTACTCGTTTACCCGTTTACCCGTTTACCCGTTTGCCCGTTTACCCGTTTAACCGTTTACCCGTTTACCCGATACCCGTTTACCCGTTTACCTGTTTACCCGTTTACCTGTTTACTCGTTTACCCGTTTACCCGTTTACCCGTTTACACGTTTACCCGTTTACCCGTTTACTCGTTTACACGTTTACCCGTTTACCACGTACCTTTTAAAGAAAATTTGTACGGCGAAAGAGCCAAATTTTCACGTACCTTTTAAAGAAAATTTGTATGGCCAAAGAGCTAAATTTTCACGTACCTTTTAAAGAAAGTTTGTACGGCCGAAGAGCTAAATTTTCACGTACCTTTTAAAGAAAATTTGTATGGCCAAAGAGCTAAATTTTCACGTACTATTTAAAGAAAATTTGTACGGCCGAAGAGCCAAATTCTTACGTACCTTTAATGAAAATTAGTATGGCCAAAGAGCTAAATTTTCACGTACCTTTTAAAGAAAGTTTGTACGGCCGAAGAGCTAAATTTTCACGTACCATTTAAAGAAAATTTGTATGGCCGAAGAGCTAAATTTTCACGTACCTTTTAAAGAAAATTTGTATGGCCGAAGAGGTAAATTTTCACGTACCTTTTAAAGAAAATTTGTATGGCCGAAGAGCTAAATTTTCACGTACCTTTTAAAGAAAATTTGTATGGCCGAAGAGCTAAATTTTCACGTACTATTTAAAGAAAATTTGTATGGCCGAAGAGCTAAATTTTCACGTACTATTTAAAGAAAATTTGTAGGCCGAAGTGCAAAATTTTCACGTAACTTTTAAAGAAAATTTGTACGGCCGAAGAGCTAAATTTTCACGTACCTTTTAAAGAAAATTTGTATGGCCAAAGAGCTAAATTTTCACGTACTATTTAAAGAAAATTTGTAGGCCGAAGTGCATAATTTTCACGTAACTTTTAAAGAAAATTTGTACGGCCGAAGAGCTAAATTTTCACGTACCTTTTAAAAAAAAATTGTACGGCCGAAGAGCTAAATTTTCACGTACTATTTAAAGAAAATTTGTACGGCCAAAGAGCTAAATTTTCACGTACCTTTTAAAGAAAATTTGTATGGCTGAAGAGCTAAATTTTAACGTACTATTTAAAGAAAATTTGTACGGCCGAAGAGCTAAATTTTCACGTACCTTTTAAAGAAAATTTGTACGGCCGAAGTGCTAAACTTTCACGTACCTTTTAAAGAAAATTTGTAATGCCGAAGAGCTAAATTTTCACGTACCTTTTAAAGAAAATTTGTAATGCCGAAGAGCTAAATTTTCACGTTCTATTTAAAGAAAATTTGTACGGCCGAAGAGCTAAATTTTCACGTAACTTTTAAAGAAAATTTGTAATGCCGAAGAGCTAAATTTTCACGTACCTTTTAAAGAAAATTTGTATTGCCGAAGAGCTAAATTTTCACGTACCTTTTAAAGAAAATTTGTATTGTTGAAGAGCTAAATTTTCACGTACTATTTAAAGAAAATTTGCACGGCCAAAGAGACAAATTTTCACGTACCTTTTAAAGAAAATTTGTATGGCCGAAGAGCTAAATTTTCACGTACCTTTTAAAGAAGATTTGTATGGCCGAAAAGCTAAATTTTCACGTACCTTTTAAAGAAAATTTGTATTGCCGAAGAGCTAAATTTTCACGTACCTTTTAAAGAAAATTTGTATTTACTCGTTTACCCGTTTACCCCTTTTCATTTTCAGTTTCAATTTTCAATTTTCAATTTTCAATTTTCAATTTTCAATTTTCAATTTTCAATTTTCAATTTTCAATTTTCAATTTTCAATTTTCAATTTTCAATTTTCAATTTTCAATTTTCAATTTTCAATTTTCAATTTTCAATTTTCAATTTTCAATTTTCAATTTTCAATTTTCAATTTTCAATTTTCAATTTTCAATTTTCAATTTTCAATTTTCAATTTTCAATTTTCAATTTTCAATTTTCAATTTTCAATTTTCAATTTTCAATTTTCAATTTTCAATTTTCAATTTTCAATTTTCAATTTTCAATTTTCAATTTCAATTTTTAATTTTCAATTTTCAATTTTCAATTTTCAATTTTCAATTTTCAATTTTCAATTTACCCGTTTAACCGTTTACCCGTTTACCCGATTAACCGTATACCCGTTTGCCCGTTTACCCGTTTACCCGTTTGCCCGTTTACCCGGTTACCTGTTTGCCCGTTTACCCGTTTGCCCGTTTAAGTGTTTACCCGCTTACCCGTTACCCCTTTACCCGGTTACCCTCTTACCCGTTTACCCGTTTACCTGTTTATCCGTTTACCCGTTTACCCGTTTACCTGTTTATCCGTTTACCCGTTTAACCGTTTACCCGATACCCGTTTACCCGTTTACCCGTTTACCTGTTTACCCGTTTACCCGTTTACCCGTTTACACGTTTACCCGGTTACCCGTTTACCCGTTTACCCGTTTACTCGTTTACCCGTTTACCCGTTTTCATTTTCAATTTTCAATTTTCAATTTTCAATTTTCAATTTTCAATTTTCAATTTTCAATTTTCAATTTTCAATTTTCAATTTTCAATTTTCAATTTTCAATTTTCAATTTTCAATTTTCAATTTTCAATTTTCAATTTTCAATTTTCAATTTTCAATTTTCAATTTTCAATTTTCAATTTTCAATTTTCAATTTTCAATTTTCAATTTTCAATTTTCAATTTTCAATTTTCAATTTTCAATTTTCAATTTTCAATTTTCAATTTTCAATTTTTTACCCGTTTACTTGTTTACCCGTTTACTTGTTTACCCGTTCACCCGGTTACCAGTTTACCCGTTTACCCGTTTACCCATTTACCCGATTAACCGTATACCCGTTTGCCCGTTTACCCGTTTACCCGTTTGCCCGTTTACCCGGTTACCTGTTTGCCCGTTTATCCGTTTGCCCGTTTACTCGTTTACCCGCTTACCCGTTACCCGTTTACCCGGTTACCCGTTTGCCCGTTTACCCATTTACCCTCTTACCCGTTTACCCGTTTACTTGTTTATCCGTTTACCCGTTTAACCGTTTACCCGTTTACCCGATACCCGTTTACCCGTTTACCTGTTTACCCGTTTACCCTTTTACCTGTTTACTCGTTTACCCGTTTACACGTTTACCCGTTTACCCGTTTACTCGTTTACCCGTTTACCCGTTTACCCGTTTTCATTTTCATTTTCATTTTCAATTTTCAATTTTTTACCCGTTTACTTGGTTACCTGTTTACCCGTTTATTTGTTTACCCGTTTGCCCGTTTACCCGTTCACCCGGTTACCAGTTTACCCGTTTACCCGATTTCATTTTCAGTTTCAGTTTCAATTTTCAATTTTCAATTTTCAATTTTCAATTTTCAATTTTCAATTTTCAATTTTCAATTTTCAATTTTCAATTTTCAATTTTCAATTTTCAATTTTCAATTTTCAATTTTCAATTTTCAATTTTCAATTTTCAATTTTCAATTTTCAATTTTCAATTTTCAATTTTCAATTTTCAATTTTCAATTTTCAATTTTCAATTTTCAATTTTCAATTTTCAATTTTCAATTTTCAATTTTCAATTTTCAATTTTCAATTTTCAATTTTCAATTTTCAATTTTCAATTTTCAATTTTCAATTTTCAATTTTCAATTTTCAATTTTCAATTTTCAATTTTCAATTTTCAATTTTCAATTTTCAATTTTCAATTTTCAATTTTCAATTTTCAATTTTCAATTTTCAATTTTCAATTTTCAATTTTCAATTTTCAATTTTCAATTTTCAATTTTCAATTTTCAATTTTCAATTTTCAATTTTCAATTTTCAATTTTCAATTTTCAATTTTCAATTTTCAATTTTCAATTTTCAATTTTCAATTTTCAATTTTCAATTTTCAATTTTCAATTTTCAATTTTCAATTTTCAATTTTCAATTTTCAGTTTTCAATCTTCAATTTTCAATTTTCAATTTTCAATTTTCAATTTTCAATTTTCAATTTTCAATTTTCAATTTTCAATTTTCAATTTTCAATTTTCAATTTTCAATTTTCAATTTTCAATTTTCAATTTTTTACCCGTTTACTTGTTTACCCGTTTACCCGTTTTCTTGTTTACCCGTTTGCCCGCTTACCCGTTCACCCGGTTACCAGTTTACCCGTTTACCCGTTTACCGGGTTTACTCGTTTACCCGTTTACACGTTTACCCGTTTACCCGTTTACTCGTTTACCCGTTTTCATTTTCAGTTTCAGCCGAAGAGCTAAATTTTCACGTACCTTTTAAAGAAAATTTGTACGGCCGAAGTGCTAAATTTTCACGTACCTTTTAAAGAAAATTTGTATGGCCAAAGAGCTAAATTTTCAAGTACTATTTTAAGAAAATTTGTACGGCCGAAGAGCCAAATTTTCACATACTATTTAAAGAAAATTTGTATGCCCGAAGAGCTAAATTTTCACGTACCTTTTAAAGAAAATTTGTATGGCCGAAGAGCTAAATTTTCACGTACCTTTTAAAGAAAATTTGTACGGTTGAAGAGCTAAATTTTCACGTACCTTTTAAAGAAAATTTGTACGGCTGCAGAGCCAAATTTTCACGTACCTTTTAAAGAAAATTTGTATGGCCGAAGAGTTAAATTTTCACGCACTATTTAAAGAAAATTTGTATTGCCGAAGAGCTAAATTTTCACGTACCTTTTAAAGAAAATTTGTATGGCCGAAGAGCTATATTTTCACGCACTATTTAAAGAAAATTTGTATTGCCGAAGAGCTAAATTTTCACGTACCTTTTAAAGAAAATTTGTATGGCCGAAGAGCTAAATTTTCACGTACCTTTTAAAGAAAATTTGTATTGCCGAAGAGCTAAATTTTCACGTACCTTTTAAAGAAAATTTGTACGGCCGAAGAGCTAAATTTTCACGTACCTTTTAAAGAAAATTTGTATGGCCGAAGAGCTAAATTTTCACGTACTATTTAAAGAAAATTTGTATGGCCGAAGTGCAAATTTTCTTTAAATAGTACGTGAAAATTTAGCTCTTCGGCCATACTACCTTTTAAAGAAAATTTGTATTGCCTAAGAGCTAAATTTTCACGTACCTTTTAAAGAAAATTTGTACGGCCGAAGAGCTAAATTTTCACGTACCTTTTAAAGAAAATTTGTATTGCCGAAGAGCTAAATTTTCACGTTCTATTTAAAGAAAATTTGTACGGCCGAAGAGCTAAATTTTCACGTACCTTTTAAAGAAAATTTGTAATGCCGAAGAGCTAAATTTTCACGTACCTTTTAAAGAAAATTTGTATTGCCGAAGAGCTAAATTTTCACGTAACTTTTAAAGAAAATTTGTAATGCCGAAGAGCTAAATTTTCACGTACCTTTTAAAGAAAATTTGTATTGCCGAAGAGCTAAATTTTCACGTACCTTTTAAAGAAAATTTGTATGGCCGAAGAACTAAATTTTCACGTACCTTTTAAAGAAAATTTGTATTTACTCGTTTACCCGTTTACCCCTTTTCATTTTCAGTTTCAATTTTCAATTTTCAATTTTCAATTTTCAATTTTCAATTTTCAATTTTCAATTTTCAATTTTCAATTTTCTATTTTCAATTTTCAATTTTCAATCTTCAATCTTCAATCTTCAATTTTCAATTTTCAATTTTCAATTTTCAATTTTCAATTTTCAATTTTCAATTTTCAATTTTCAATTTTCAATTTTCAATTTTCAATTTTCAATTTTCAATTTTCAATTTTCAATTTTCAATTTTCAATTTTCAATTTTCAATTTTCAATTTTCAATTTTCAATTTTCAATTTTCAATTTTCAATTTTCAATTTTCAATTTTCAATTTTCAATTTTCAATTTTCAATTTTCAATTTTCAATTTTCAATTTTCAATTTTCAATTTTCAATTTTCAATTTTCAATTTTCAATTTCCAATTTTCAATTTTCAATTTTCAATTTTCAATTTTCAATTTTCAATTTTCAATTTTCAATTTTCAATTTTCAATTTTCAATTTTCAATAATCAATTTTCAATTTTCAATTTTCAATTTTCAATTTTCAATTTTCAATTTTCAATTTTCAATTTTCAATTTTCAATTTTCAATTTCCAATTTTCAATTTTCAATTTTCAATTTTCAATTTTCAATTTTCAATTTTCAATTTTCAATTTTCAATTTTCAATTTTCAATTTTCAATTTTCAATAATCAATTTTCAATTTTCAATTTTCAATTTTCAATTTTCAATTTTCAATTTTCAATTTTCAATTCAATTTTCAATTTTCAATTTTCAATTTTCAATTTTCAATTTTCAATTTTCAATTTTCAATTTTCAATTTTCAATTTTCAATTTTCAATTTTCAATTTTCAATTTTCAATTTTCAATTTTCAATTTTCAATTTTCAATTTTCAATTTTCAATTTTCAATTTTCAATTTTCAATTTTCAATTTTCAATTTTCAATTTTCAATTTTCAATTTTCAATTTTCAATTTTCAATTTTCAATTTTCAATTTTCAATTTTCAATTTTCAATTTTCAAGAGCTAAATTTTCACGTACTATTTAAAGAAAATTTGTACGAAGAGTTAAATTTCCACGTACTTTTTAAAGAAAATTTGTACGGCCGAAGAGGTAAATTTTCACGTACTATTTAAAGAAAATTTGTACGGCTAAAGAGCTAAATTTTCACGTACCTTTTAAAGAAAATTTGTATGGCCGAAGAACTAAATTTTCACGTACCTTTTAAAGAGAATTTGTATGGCCGAAGAGCTAAATTTTCACGTACTATTTAAAGAAAATTTGTACGGCCGAAGAGCTAAATTTTCACGTACCTTTAAAGAAAATTTGTATGGCTGAAGAGCTAAATTTTCACGTACTATTTAAAGAAAATTTGTACGGCCGAAGAGGTAAATTTTCACGTACTATTTAAAGAAAATTTGTACGGCCGAAGAGCTAAATTTTCACGTACCTTTAAAGAAATTTGTACAGCCGAAGAGCTAAATTTTCATTAGAACCTTTGTAAAGAAGCAAATTTTCCGAAGACCAATTTTCAAGAAAATTTGTACCGGCCGAAGAGCCTAAATTTTCACGTACATTTTAAAGAAAATTTGTATGGCCGAAGAGCTAAATTTTCACGTACCTTTTAAAGAAAATTTGTATGACCGAAGAGCTAAATTTTCACGTACCTTTTAAAGAAAATTTGTATGGCCGAAGAGCTAAATTTTCACGTACCTTTTAAAGAAAATTTGTATGACCGAAGAGCCAAATTTTCACGTACCTTTTAAAGAAAATTTGTATGGCCGAAGAGCTAAATTTTCACGTACCTTTTAAAGAAAATTTGTATGGCCGAAGAGCTAAATTTTCACGTACCTTTTAAAGAAAATTTGTATTGCCGAAGAGCTAAATTTTCACGTACCTTTTAAAGAAAATTTGTACGGCCGAAGAGCTAATTCACGTGCCTTTTAAAGAAAATTTGTATGGCCGAAGTGCAAAATTTTCACGTAACTTTTAAAGAAAATTTGTACGGCCGAAGAGCTAAATTTTCACGTACCTTTTAAAAAAAATGTGTACGGCCGAAGAGCTAAATTTTCACGTACTATTTAAAGAAAATTTGTACGGCCAAAGAGCTAAATTTTCACGTACCTTTTAAAGAAAATTTGTATGGCTGAAGAGCTAAATTTTCACGTACTATTTAAAGAAAATTTGTACGGCCAAAGAGCTAAATTTCCACGTACCTTTTAAAGAAAATTTGTATGGCCAAAGAGGTAAATTTTCACGACCTTTTAAAGAAAATTTGTATGGCCGAAGAGCTAAATTTTCACGTACTATTTAAAGAAAATTTGTACGGCCGAAGAGCTAAATTATCACGTACCTTTTAAAGAAAATTTGTACGGCCGAAGAGCTAAATTTTCACGTACCTTTCAAAGAAAATTTGTACGGCCGAAGTGCTAAATTTTCACGTACCTTTTAAAGAAAATTTGTATGGCCGAAGAGCTAAATTTTCACGTACCTTTTAAAGAAAATTTGTATTGCCGAAGAGCTAAATTTTCACGTACCTTTTAAAGAAAATTTGTATGGCCGAAGAGCTAAATTTTCACGTACTATTTAAAGAAAATTTGTATGGCCGAAGTGCAAATTTTCTTTAAATAGTACGTGAAAATTTAGCTCTTTGGCCAATTTTCAATTTACCCGTTTAACCGTTTACCCGATTAACCGTATACCCGTTTGCCCGTTTACCCGTTTACCCGTTTGCCCGTTTACCCGGTTACCTGTTTGCCCGTTTACCCGTTTTCCCGTTTACCTGTTTACCCGTTTACCCGTTTACCCGTTTACACGTTTACCCGGTTACCCGTTTACCCGTTTACCCGTTTACTCGTTTACCCGTTTACCCGTTTTCATTTTCAATTTTCAATTTTCAAATTTCAATTTTCAATTTTCAATTTTCAATTTTCAATTTTCAATTTTCAATTTTCAATTTTCAATTTTCAATGTTCAATTTTCAATTTTCAATTTTCAATTTTCAATTTTCAATTTTCAATTTTCAATTTTCAATTTTCAATTTTCAATTTTCAATTTTCAATTTTCAATTTTCAATTTTCAATTTTCAATTTTCAATTTTCAATTTTCAATTTTCAATTTTCAATTTTCAATTTTCAATTTTCAATTTTCAATTTTCAATTTTCAATTTTCAATTTTTACTTGTTTACTTGTTTACCCGTTTGCCCGTTTACCCGTTCACCCGGTTACCCGTTTACCCATTTACACGATTAACCGTATACCCGTTTGCCCGTTTACCCGTTTGCCCGTTTACCCGGTTACCTGTTTGCCCGTTTACCCGTTTGCCCGTTTAAGTGTTTACCCGCTTACCCGTTACCCGTTTACCCGGTTACCGTTTGCCCGTTTACCCATTTACCCTCTTACCCGTTTACCTGTTTACCCGTTTACCCGTTTACTCGTTTACCCGTTTACACGTTTACCCGTTTACCCGTTTACCCGTTTACCCGTTTACCCGTTTACCCGTTTACTCGTTTACCCGTTTACCCGATTAACCGTATACCCGTTTGCCCGTTTACCCGTTTACACGTTTGCCCGTTTACCCGGTTACCTGTTTGCCCGTTTACCCGGTTACCTGTTTGCCCGTTTACCCGTTTTCCCGTTTACCCGTTTACCTGTTTACCCGTTTACCCGTTTACCCGTTTACCCGTTTACACGTTTACCCGGTTACCCGTTTACCCGTTTACCCGTTTACTCGTTTACCCGTTTACCCGTTTTCATTTTCAATTTTCAATTTTCAAATTTCAATTTTCAATTTTCAATTTTCAATTTTCAATTTTCAATTTTCAATTTTCAATTTTCAATTTTCAATTTTCAATTTTCAATTTTCAATTTTCAATTTTCAATTTTCAATTTTCAATTTTCAATTTTCAATTTTCAATTTTCAATTTTCAATTTTCAATTTTCAATTTTCAATTTTCAATTTTCAATTTTCAATTTTCAATTTTCAATTTTCAATTTTCAATTTTCAATTTTCAATTTTCAATTTTCAATTTTCAATTTTCAATTTTCAATTTTCAATTTTCAATTTTCAATTTTTACTTGTTTACTTGTTTACCCGTTTGCCCGTTTACCCGTTCACCCGGTTACCCGTTTACCCATTTACACGATTAACCGTATACCCGTTTGCCCGTTTACCCGTTTACCCGTTTGCCCGTTTACCCGGTTACCTGTTTGCCCGTTTACCCGTTTGCCCGTTTAAGTGTTTACCCGCTTACCCGTTACCCGTTTACCCGGTTACCGTTTGCCCGTTTACCCATTTACCCTCTTACCCGTTTACCTGTTTACCCGTTTACCCGTTTACCCGTTTACTCGTTTACCCGTTTACACGTTTACCCGTTTACCCGTTTACCCGTTTACCCGTTTACCCGTTTACTCGTTTACCCGTTTACCCGATTAACCGTATACCCGTTTGCCCGTTTACCCGTTTACACGTTTGCCCGTTTACCCGGTTACCTGTTTGCCCGTTTACCCGTTTGCCCGTTTACTCGTTTACCCGCTTACCCGTTACCCGTTTACCCGGTTACCCGTTTGCCCGTTTACCCATTTACCCTCTTACCCAATTACCCGTTTACCCGGTTAACCGTTTGCCCGTTTACCCATTTACGCATTTACCCATTTATCCGTTTACTCGTTTACCCGATACCCGTTTACCCTTTTACCCGTTTACCCGTTTACCCATTTACGCATTTACCCATTTATCCGTTTACCCGTTTACCCGTTTGCCCGTTTACCCGTTTACCCTTTTACCCGTTTACCCGTTTACCCATTTACGCATTTACCCATTTATCCGTTTACCCTTTTACCCGTTTACCTGTTTACCCGTTTACCTGTTTACTCGTTTACCCGTTTACCCGTTTACCCGTTTACACGTTTACCCGTTTACCCGTTTACCCGTTTACCCGTTTACCCGTTTACCCGTTTACCCGTTTGCCCGTTTACCTGTTTAACCGTTTACCCGTTTACCCGATACCCGTTTACCCGTTTACCTGTTTACCCGTTTACCCGTTTACCTGTTTACTCGTTTACCCGTTTACCCGTTTACACGTTTACCCGTTTACCCGTTTACCCGTTTACTCGTTTACCCGTTTTCATTTTCATTTTCAATTTTCAATTTTCAATTTTCAATTTTCAATTTTCAATTTTCAATTTTCAATTTTCAATTTTCAATTTTCAATTTTCAATTTTCAATTTTCAATTTTCAATTTTCAATTTTCAATTTTCAATTTTCAATTTTCAATTTTCAATTTTCAATTTTCAATTTTCAATTTTCAATTTTCAATTTTCAATTTTCAATTTTCAATTTTCAATTTTCAATTTTCAATTTTCAATTTTCAATTTTCAATTTTCAATTTTCAATTTTCAATTTTCAATTTTCAATTTTCAATTTTCAATTTTCAATTTTCAATTTTCAATTTTCAATTTTCAATTTTCAATTTTCAATTTTCAATTTTCAATTTTCAATTTTCAATTTTCAATTTTCAATTTTCAATTTTCAATTTTCAATTTTCAATTTTCAATTTTCAATTTTCAATTTTCAATTTTCAATTTTCAATTTTCAATTTTCAATTTTCAATTTTCAATTTTCAATTTTCAATTTTCAATTTTCAATTTTCAATTTTCAATTTTCAATTTTCAATTTTCAATTTTCAATTTTCAATTTTCAATTTTCATTTTCCATTTTCAATTTTCAATTTTCAATTTTCAATTTTCAATTTTCAATTTTCAATTTTCAATTTTCAATTTTCAATTATCAATTTTCAATTTTCAATTTTCAATTTTCAATTTTCAATTTTCAATTTTCAATTGTCAATTTTCAATTTTCAATTTTCAATTTTCAATTTTCAATTTTCAATTTTCAATTTTCAATTTTCAATTTTCAATTTTCAATTTTCAATTTTCAATTTTCAATTTTCAATTTTCAATTTTCAATTTTCAATTTTCAATTTTCAATTTTCAATTTTCAAAATTTGTATTGCCGAAGAGCTAAATTTTTACGTACTTTTTAAAGGAAATTTGTATGGCCGAAGAGTTAAATTTTCACGCACTATTTAAAGAAAATTTGCACGGCCGAAGAGCTAAATTTTTACGTACCTTTTAAAGGAAATTTGTATGGCCGAAGAGTTAAATTTTCACGCACTATTTAAAGAAAATTTGCACGGCCGAAGAGCGAAATTTTCACGTTACTTTTTAAAGGAAATTTGAATTGCCGAAGAGCTAAATTTTTACGTACCTTTTAAAGGAAATTTGTATGGCCGAAGAGTTAAATTTTCACGCATTATTTAAAGAAAATTTGTACGGCCGAAGAGCTAAATTTTCACGTACCTTTTAAAAAAAATTTGTACGGCCGAAGAGCTAAATTTTCACGTACTATTTAAAGAAAATTTGTACGGCCAAAGAGCTAAATTTTAACGTACTATTTAAAGAAAATTTGTACGGCCGAAGAGCTAAATTTTCACGTACCTTTTAAAGAAAATTTGTACGGCCGAAGTGCTAAATTTTCACGTACCTTTTAAAGAAAATTTGTACGGCCGAAGTGCTAAACTTTCACGTACCTTTTAAAGAAAATTTGTATTGCCGAAGAGCTAAATTTTCACGTTCTATTTAAAGAAAATTTGTACGGCCGAAGTGCTAAATTTTCACGTACCTTTTAAAGAAAATTTGTAATGCCGAAGAGCTAAATTTTCACTATTTAAAGAACATTTGTACGGCCGAAGAGCTAAATTTTCACGTACCTTTTAAAGAAAATTTGTACGGCCGAAGAGCTAAATTTTCACGTACCTTTTAAAGAAAATTTGTATGGCCGAAGAGCTAAATTTTCACGTACTATTTAAAGAAAATTTGTAGGCCGAAGTGCAAAATTTTCACGTAACTTTTAAAGAAAATTTGTACGGCCGAAGAGCTAAATTTTCACGTACCTTTTAAAAAAAATTTGTACGGCCGAAGAGCTAAATTTTCACGTACCTTTTAAAGAAAATTTGTAATGCCGAAGAGCTAAATTTTCACGTACCTTTTAAAGAAAATTTGTATTGCCGAAGAGCTAAATTTTCACGTAACTTTTAAAGAAAATTTGTAATGCCGAAGAGCTAAATTTTCACGTACCTTTTAAAGAAAATTTGTATGGCTGAAGAGCTAAATTTTAACGTACTATTTAAAGAAAATTTGTACGGCCGAAGAGCTAAATTTTCACGTACCTTTTAAAGAAAATTTGTACGGCCGAAGTGCTAAACTTTCACGTACCTTTTAAAGAAAATTTGTAATGCCGAAGAGCTAAATTTTCACGTACCTTTTAAAGAAAATTTGTAATGCCGAAGAGCTAAATTTTCACGTTCTATTTAAAGAAAATTTGTACGGCCGAAGAGCTAAATTTTCACGTACCTTTTAAAGAAAATTTGTAATGCCGAAGAGCTAAATTTTCACGTACCTTTTAAAGAAAATTTGTATTGCCGAAGAGCTAAATTTTCACGTAACTTTTAAAGAAAATTTGTAATGCCGAAGAGCTAAATTTTCACGTACCTTTTAAAGAAAATTTGTATTGCCGAAGAGCTAAATTTTCACGTTCTATTTAAAGAAAATTTGTACGGCCGAAGAGCTAAATTTTCACGTTCCTTTTAAAGAAAATTTGTAATGCCGAAGAGCTAAATTTTCACGTACCTTTTAAAGAAAATTTGTATTGCCGAAGAGCTAAATTTTCACGTAACTTTTAAAGAAAATTTGTAATGCCGAAGAGCTAAATTTTCACGTACCTTTTAAAGAAAATTTGTATTGCCGAAAATCTAAATTTTCACGTACCTTTTAAAGAAAATTTGTATTGTTGAAGAGCTAAATTTTCACGTACTATTTAAAGAAAATTTGCACGGCCAAAGAGCCAAATTTTCACGTACCTTTTAAAGAAAATTTGTATGGCCGAAGAGCTAAATTTTCACGTACCTTTTAAAGAAGATTTGTATGGCCGAAGAGCTAAATTTTCACGTACCTTTTAAAGAAAATTTGTATTGCCGAAGAGCTAAATTTTCACGTACCTTTTAAAGAAAATTTGTATTTACTCGTTTACCCGTTTACCCCTTTTCATTTTCAGTTTCAATTTTCAATTTTCAATTTTCAATTTTCAATTTTCAATTTTCAATTTTCAATTTTCAATTTTCAATTTTCAATTTTCAATTTTCAATTTTCAATTTTCAATTTTCAATTTTCAATTTTCAATTTTCAATTTTCAATTTTCAATTTTCAATTTTCAATTTTAAAATTTTCAATTTTCAATTTTCAATTTTCAATTTTCAATTTTCAATTTTCAATTTTCAATTTTCAATTTTCAATTTTCAATTTTCAATTTTCAATTTTCAATTTTCAATTTTCAATTTTCAATTTTCAATTTTCAATTTTCAATTTTCAATTTTCAATTTTCAATTTTCAATTCTCAATTCTCAATTTTCAATTTTCAATTTTCAATTTTCAATTTTCAATTTTCAATTTTCAATTTTCAATTTTCAATTTTCAATTTTCAATTTTCAATTTTCAATTTTCAATTTTCAATTTTCAATTTTCAATTTTCAATTTTCAATTTTCAATTTTCAATTTTCAATTTTCAATTTTCAATTTTCAATTTTCAATTTTCAATTTTCAATTTTCAATTTTCAATTTTCAATTTTCAATTTTCAATTTTCAATTTTCAATTTTCAATTTTCAATTTTCAATTTTCAATTTTCAATTTTCAATTTTCAATTTTCAATTTTCAATTTTCAATTTTCAATTTTCAATTTTCAATTTTCAATTTTCAATTTTCAATTTTCAATTTTCAATTTTCAATTTTCAATTTTCAATTTTCAATTTTCAATTTTCAATTTTCAATTTTCAATTTTCAATTTTCAATTTTCAATTTTCAATTTTCAATTTTCAATTTACCCGTTTAACCGTTTACCCGATTAACCGTATACCCGTTTGCCCGTTTACCCGTTTACCCGGTTACCTGTTTGCCCGTTTACCCGTTTTCCCGTTTACCCGTTTACCTGTTTACCCGTTTACCCGTTTACCCGTTTACACGTTTACCTGGTTACCCGTTTACCCGTTTACCCGTTTACCCGTTTACTCGTTTACCCGTTTACCCGTTTTCATTTTCAATTTTCAATTTTCAAATTTCAATTTTCAATTTTCAATTTTCAATTTTCAATTTTCAATTTTCAATTTTCAATTTTCAATTTTCAATTTTCAATTTTCAATTTTCAATTTTCAATTTTCAATTTTCAATTTTCAATTTTCAATTTTCAATTTTCAATTTTCAATTTTCAATTTTCAATTTTCAATTTTCAATTTTTACTTGTTTACTTGTTTACCCGTTTGCCCGTTTACCCGTTCACCCGGTTACCCGTTTACCCATTTACACGATTAACCGTATACCCGTTTGCCCGTTTACCCGTTTACCCGTTTGCCCGTTTACCCGGTTACCTGTTTGCCCGTTTACCCGTTTGCCCGTTTAAGTGTTTACCCGCTTACCCGTTACCCGTTTACCCGGTTACCGTTTGCCCGTTTACCCATTTACCCTCTTACCCGTTTACCTGTTTACCCGTTTACCCGTTTACTCGTTTACCCGTTTACACGTTTACCCGTTTACCCGTTTACCCGTTTACCCGTTTACTCGTTTACCCGTTTACCCGATTAACCGTATACCCGTTTGCCCGTTTACCCGTTTACACGTTTGCCCGTTTACCCGGTTACCTGTTTGCCCGTTTACCCGGTTACCTGTTTGCCCGTTTACCCGTTTTCCCGTTTACCCGTTTACCTGTTTACCCGTTTACCCGTTTACCCGTTTACACGTTTACCCGGTTACCCGTTTACCCGTTTACTCGTTTACCCGTTTACCCGTTTTCATTTTCAATTTTCAATTTTCAAATTTCAATTTTCAGATTTCAATTTTCAATTTTCAATTTTCAATTTTCAATTTTCAATTTTCAATTTTCAATTTTCAATTTTCAATTTTCAATTTTCAATTTTCAATTTTCAATTTTCAATTTTCAATTTTCAATTTTCAATTTTCAATTTTCAATTTTCAATTTTCAATTTTCAATTTTCAATTTTCAATTTTCAATTTTCAATTTTCAATTTTCAATTTTCAATTTTCAATTTTCAATTTTCAATTTTCAATTTTCAATTTTCAATTTTCAATTTTCAATTTTCAATTTTTACTTGTTTACTTGTTTACCCGTTTGCCCGTTTACCCGTTCACCCGGTTACCCGTTTGCCCATTTACACGATTAACCGTATACCCGTTTGCCCGTTTACCCGTTTACCCGTTTGCCCGTTTACCCGGTTACCTGTTTGCCCGTTTACCCGTTTGCCCGTTTAAGTGTTTACCCGCTTACCCGTTACCCGTTTACCCGGTTACCGTTTGCCCGTTTACCCATTTACCCTCTTACCCGTTTACCTGTTTACCCGTTTACCCGTTTACCCGTTTACTCGTTTACCCGTTTACACGTTTACCCGTTTACCCGTTTACCCGTTTACCCGTTTACCCGTTTACTCGTTTACCCGTTTACCCGATTAACCGTATACCCGTTTGCCCGTTTACCCGTTTACACGTTTGCCCGTTTACCCGGTTACCTGTTTGCCCGTTTACCCGTTTGCCCGTTTACTCGTTTACCCGCTTACCCGTTACCCGTTTACCCGGTTACCCGTTTGCCCGTTTACCCATTTACCCTCTTACCCAATTACCCGTTTACCCGGTTAACCGTTTGCCCGTTTACCCATTTACGCATTTACCCATTTATCCGTTTACTCGTTTACCCGATACCCGTTTACCCTTTTACCCGTTTACCCGTTTACCCATTTACGCATTTACCCATTTATCCGTTTACCCGTTTACCCGTTTGCCCGTTTACCCGTTTACCCTTTTACCCGTTTACCCGTTTACCCATTTACGCATTTACCCATTTATCCGTTTACCCTTTTACCCGTTTACCTGTTTACCCGTTTACCTGTTTACTCGTTTACCCGTTTACCCGTTTACCCGTTTACCCGTTTACACGTTTACCCGTTTACCCGTTTACCCGTTTACCCGTTTACCCGTTTACCCGTTTACCCGTTTGCCCGTTTACCTGTTTAACCGTTTACCCGTTTACCCGATACCCGTTTACCCGTTTACCTGTTTACCCGTTTACCCGTTTACCTGTTTACTCGTTTACCCGTTTACCCGTTTACACGTTTACCCGTTTACCCGTTTACTCGTTTACCCGTTTTCATTTTCATTTTCAATTTTCAATTTTCAATTTTCAATTTTCAATTTTCAATTTTCAATTTTCAATTTTCAATTTTCAATTTTCAATTTTCAATTTTCAATTTTCAATTTTCAATTTTCAATTTTCAATTTTCAATTTTCAATTTTCAATTTTCAATTTTCAATTTTCAATTTTCAATTTTCAATTTTCAATTTTCAATTTTCAATTTTCAATTTTCAATTTTCAATTTTCAATTTTCAATTTTCAATTTTCAATTTTCAATTTTCAATTTTCAATTTTCAATTTTCAATTTTCAATTTTCAATTTTCAATTTTCAATTTTCAATTTTCAATTTTCAATTTTCAATTTTCAATTTTCAATTTTCAATTTTCAATTTTCAATTTTCAATTTTCAATTTTCAATTTTCAATTTTCAATTTTCAATTTTCAATTTTCAATTTTCAATTTTCAATTTTCAATTTTCAATTTTCAATTTTCAATTTTCAATTTTCAATTTTCAAAATTTGTATTGCCGAAGAGCTAAATTTTTACGTACTTTTTAAAGGAAATTTGTATGGCCGAAGAGTTAAATTTTCACGCACTATTTAAAGAAAATTTGCACGGCCGAAGAGCTAAATTTTTACGTACCTTTTAAAGGAAATTTGTATGGCCGAAGAGTTAAATTTTCACGCACTATTTAAAGAAAATTTGCACGGCCGAAGAGCTAAATTTTCACGTACCTTTTAAAGGAAATTTGAATTGCCGAAGAGCTAAATTTTTACGTACCTTTTAAAGGAAATTTGTATGGCCGAAGAGTTAAATTTTCACGCACTATTTAAAGAAAATTTGTACGGCCGAAGAGCTAAATTTTCACGTACCTTTTAAAAAAAATTTGTACGGCCGAAGTACTAAATTTTCACGTACTATTTAAAGAAAATTTGTACGGCCAAAGAGCTAAATTTTAACGTACTATTTAAAGAAAATTTGTACGGCCGAAGAGCTAAATTTTCACGTACCTTTTAAAGAAAATTTGTACGGCCGAAGTGCTAAACTTTCACGTACCTTTTAAAGAAAATTTGTAATGCCGAAGAGCTAAATTTTCACGTACCTTTTAAAGAAAATTTGTAATGCCGAAGAGCTAATTTCACGTACTATTTAAAGAAAATTTGTACGAAGAGTTAAATTTCCACGTACTTTTTAAAGAAAATTTGTACGGCCGAAGAGGTAAATTTTCTACTATTTAAAGAAAATTTGTACGGCTAAAGAGCTAAATTTTCACGTACCTTTTAAAGAAAATTTGTATGGCCGAAGAACTAAATTTTCACGTACCTTTTAAAGAAAATTTGTACGGCCTAGAGCTAAATTTCCACGTACCTTTTAAAGAAAATTTGTATGGCCAAAAAGGTAAATTTTCACGACCTTTTAAAGAAAATTTGTATGGCCGAAAAGCTAAATTTTCACGTACCTTTTAAAGAAAATTTGTACGGCCGAAGTGCTAAACTTTCACGTACCTTTTAAAGAAAATTTGTATGGCCGAAGAGCTAAATTTTCACGTACCTTTTAAAGAAAATTTGTACGGCCGAAGTGCTAAACTTTCACGTACCTTTTAAAGAAAATTTGTATTGCCGAAGAGCTAAATTTTCACGTTCTATTTAAAGAAAATTTGTACGGCCGAAGTGCTAAATTTTCACGTACCTTTTAAAGAAAATATGTAATGCCGAAGAGCTAAATTTTCACGTAACTTTTAAAGAAAATTTGTACGGCCGAAGAGCTAAATTTTCACGTACCTTTTAAAAAAAATTTGTACGGCCGAAGAGCTAAATTTTCACGTACTATTTAAAGAAAATTTGTACGACCGAAGAGCTAAATTTTCACGTACCTTTTAAAGAAAATTTGTACGGCCGAAGTGCTAAACTTTCACGTACCTTTTAAAGAAAATTTGTAATGCCGAAGAGCTAAATTTTCACGTACCTTTTAAAGAAAATTTGTAATGCCGAAGAGCTAAATTTTCACGTTCTATTTAAAGAAAATTTGTACGGCCAAAGAGCTAAATTTTCACGTACCTTTTAAAGAAAATTTGTAATGCCGAAGAGCTAAATTTTCACGTAACTTTTAAAGAAAATTTGTAATGCCGAAGAGCTAAATTTTCACGTACCTTTTAAAGAAAATTTGTATTGCCGAAGAGCTAAATTTTCACGTACCTTTTAAAGAAAATTTGTATTGCCGAAGAGCTAAATTTTCACGTACCTTTTAAAGAAAATTTGTATTGCCGAAGAGCTAAATTTTCACGTAACTTTTAAAGAAAATTTGTAATGCCGAAGAGCTAAATTTTCACGTACCTTTTAAAGAAAATTTGTATTGCCGAAGAGCTAAATTTTCACGTTCTATTTAAAGAAAATTTGTACGGCCGAAGAGCTAAATTTTCACGTACCTTTTAAAGAAAATTTGTAATGCCGAAGAGCTAAATTTTCACGTACCTTTTAAAGAAAATTTGTATTGCCGAAGAGCTAAATTTTCACGTAACTTTTAAAGAAAATTTGTAATGCCGAAGAGCTAAATTTTCACGTACCTTTTAAAGAAAATTTGTATTGCCGAAGAGCTAAATTTTCACGTACCTTTTAAAGAAGATTTGTATGGCCGAAGAGCTAAATTTTCACGTACCTTTTAAAGAAAATTTGTATTGTTGAAGAGCTAAATTTTCACGTACTATTTAAAGAAAATTTGCACGGCCAAAGAGCCAAATTTTCACGTACCTTTTAAAGAAAATTTGTATGGCCGAAGAGCTAAATTTTCACGTACCTTTTAAAGAAGATTTGTATGGCCGAAGAGCTAAATTTTCACGTACCTTTTAAAGAAAATTTGTATTGCCGAAGAGCTAAATTTTCACGTACCTTTTAAAGAAAATTTGTATTTACTCGTTTACCCGTTTACCCCTTTTCATTTTCAGTTTCAATTTTCAATTTTCAATTTTCAATTTTCAATTTTTTACCCGTTTACTTGTTTACCCGTTTACTTGTTTACCCGTTTACTTGTTTACCCGTTTGCCCGTTTACCCGTTCACCCGGTTACCAGTTTACCCGTTTACCCGTTTACTCGTTTACCCGTTTACCCGTTTACCCGTTTACCCGTTTACCCGTTTTCATTTTCATTTTCAATTTTCAATTTTTTACCCGTTTACTTGTTTACCCGTTTACCCGGTTACCCGTTTGCCCGTTTACCCATTTACGCATTTACCCATTTATCCGTTTACTCGTTTACCCGATACCCGTTTACCCTTTTACCCGTTTACCCGTTTACCCATTTACGCATTTACCCATTTATCCGTTTACCCGTTTACCCGTTTACCCGTTTGGTTTACCCATTTACGCATTTACCCATTTATCCGTTTACCCTTTTACCCGTTTACCTGTTTGCCCGTTTACCCGTTTACCTGTTTACTCGTTTACCCGTTTACCCGTTTACCCGTTTACACGTTTACCCGTTTACCCGTTTACCCGTTTACCCGTTTACCCGTTTACCCGTTTACTTGTTTACTCGTTTACCCGTTTACCCGTTTGCCCGTTTACCCGTTTAACCGTTTACCCGTTTACCCGATACCCGTTTACCCGTTTACCTGTTTACCCGTTTACCCGTTTACCTGTTTACTCGTTTACCCGTTTACACGTTTACCCGTTTACCCGTTTACTCGTTTACCCGTTTTCATTTTCATTTTCAATTTTCAATTTTCAATTTTCAATTTTCAATTTTCAATTTTCAATTTTCAATTTTCAATTTTCAATTTTCAATTTTCAATTTTCAATTTTCAATTTTCAATTTTCAATTTTCAATTTTCAATTTTCAATTTTCAATTTTCAATTTTCAATTTTCAATTTTCAATTTTCAATTTTCAATTTTCAATTTTCAATTTTCAATTTTCAATTTTCAATTTTCAATTTTCAATTTTCAATTTTCAATTTTCAATTTTCAATTTTCAATTTTCAATTTTCAATTTTCAATTTTCAATTTTCAATTTTCAATTTTCAATTTTCAATTTTCAATTTTCAATTTTCAATTTTCAATTTTCAATTTTCAATTTTCAATTTTTTACCCGTTTACTTGTTTACCCGTTTACCCGTTTACTTGTTTACCCGTTTGCCCGTTTACCCGTTCATACGGTTTCCAGTTTACCCGTTTACCCATTTACCCGATTAACCGTATACCCGTTTGCCCGTTTACCCGTTTACACGTTTGCCCGTTTACCCGGTTACCTGTTTGCCCGTTTACCCGTTTGCCCGTTTACTCGTTTACCCGCTTACCCGTTACCCGTTTACCCGGTTACCCGTTTGCCCGTTTACCCATTTACCCTCTTACCCGTTTACCCGGTTACCCGTTTGCCCGTTTACCCATTTACGCATTTATCCATTTATCCGTTTACTCGTTTACCCGATACCCGTTTACCCTTTTACCCGTTTACCCGTTTACCCATTTACGCATTTACCCATTTATCAGTTTACCCGTTTACCCGTTTACCCGTTTGCCCGTTTACCCTTTTAACCGTTTAACCGTTTACCCGTTTACCCGTTTACTCGTTTACCCGTTTACCCGTTTACTCGTTTACCCGTTTACCCGTTTACCCGTTTGCCCGTTTACACGTTTACACGTTTACCCGTTTACCCGTTTACCCGTTTACTCGTTTACCCGTTTACTCGTTTACCCATTTACCCGTTTACCCGTTTGCCCGTTTACCCGTTTAACCGTTTACCCGTTTACCCGATACCCGTTTACCCGTTTACCTGTTTACCCGTTTACCTGTTTACTCGTTTACCCGTTTACCCGTTTACACGTTTACCCGTTTACTCGTTTACACGTTTACCCGTTTACCACGTACCTTTTAAAGAAAATTTGTACGGCGGAAGAGCCAAATTTTCACGTACCTTTTAAAGAAAATTTGTATGGCCAAAGAGCTAAATTTTCACGTACCTTTTAAAGAAAGTTTGTACGGCCGAAGAGCTAAATTTTCACGTACCTTTTAAAGAAAATTTGTATGGCCAAAGAGCTAAATTTTCACGTACTATTTAAAGAAAATTTGTACGGCCGAAGAGCCAAATTCTTACGTACCTTTAATGAAAATTAGTATGGCCAAAGAGCTAAATTTTCACGTACCTTTTAAAGAAAGTTTGTACGGCCGAAGAGCTAAATTTTCACGTACTATTTAAAGAAAATTTGTAGGCCGAAGTGCATAATTTTCACGTAACTTTTAAAGAAAATTTGTACGGCCGAAGAGCTAAATTTTCACGTACCTTTTAAAAAAAATTTGTACGGCCGAAGAGCTAAATTTTCACGTACTATTTAAAGAAAATTTGTACGGCCAAAGAGCTAAATTTTCACGTACCTTTTAAAGAAAATTTGTATGGCTGAAGAGCTAAATTTTAACGTACTATTTAAAGAAAATTTGTACGGCCGAAGAGCTAAATTTTCACGTACCTTTTAAAGAAAATTTGTACGGCCGAAGTGCTAAACTTTCACGTACCTTTTAAAGAAAATTTGTAATGCCGAAGAGCTAAATTTTCACGTACCTTTTAAAGAAAATTTGTAATGCCGAAGAGCTAAATTTTCACGTTCTATTTAAAGAAAATTTGTACGGCCGAAGAGCTAAATTTTCACGTACCTTTTAAAGAAAATTTGTAATGCTGAAAAGCTAAATTTTCACGTACCTTTTAAAGAAAATTTGTATTGCCGAAGAGCTAAATTTTCACGTTCTATTTAAAGAAAATTTGTACGGCCGAAGAGCTAAATTTTCACGTACCTTTTAAAGAAAATTTGTAATGCCGAAGAGCTAAATTTTCACGTACCTTTTAAAGAAAATTTGTATTGCCGAAGAGCTAAATTTTCACGTAACTTTTAAAGAAAATTTGTAATGCCGAAGAGCTAAATTTTCACGTACCTTTTAAAGAAAATTTGTATTGCCAAAGAGCTAAATTTTCACGTACCTTTTAAAGAAAATTTGTATTGTTGAAGAGCTAAATTTTCACGTACTATTTAAAGAAAATTTGCACGGCCAAAGAGCCAAATTTTCACGTACCTTTTAAAGAAAATTTGTATGGCCGAAGAGCTAAATTTTCACGTACCTTTTAAAGAAGATTTGTATGGCCGAAGAGCTAAATTTTCACGTACCTTTTAAAGAAAATTTGTATTGCCGAAGAGCTAAATTTTCACGTACCTTTTAAAGAAAATTTGTATTTACTCGTTTACCCGTTTACCCCTTTTCATTTTCAGTTTCAATTTTCAATTTTCAATTTTCAATTTTCAATTTTCAATTTTCAATTTTCAATTTTCAATTTTCAATTTTCAATTTTCAATTTTCAATTTTCAATTTTCAATTTTCAATTTTCAATTTTCAATTTTCAATTTTCAATTTTCAATTTTCAATTTTCAATTTTCAATTTTCAATTTTCAATTTTCAATTTTCAATTTTCAATTTTCAATTTTCAATTTTCAATTTTCAATTTTCAATTTTCAATTTTCAATTTTCAATTTTCAATTTTCAATTTTCAATTTTCAATTTTCAATTTTCAATTTTCAATTTTCAATTTTCAATTTTCAATTTTCAATTTTCAATTTTCAATTTTCAATTTTCAATTTTCAATTTTCAATTTTCAATTTTCAATTTTCAATTTACCCGTTTAACCGTTTACCCGATTAACTGTATACCCGTTTGCCCGTTTACCCGTTTACCCGTTTACCCGTTTGCCCGTTTACCCGGTTACCTGTTTGCCCGTTTACCCGTTTGCCCGTTTAAGTGTTTACCCGCTTACCCGATACCCCTTTACCCGGTTACCCTCTTACCCGTTTACCCGTTTACCCGTTTACCTGTTTATCCGTTTACCCGTTTACCCGTTTACCTGTTTATCCGTTTACCCGTTTAACCGTTTACCCGATACCTGTTTACCCGTTTACCCGTTTACCTGTTTACCCGTTTACCCGTTTACCCGTTTACACGTTTACCCGGTTACCCGTTTACCCGTTTACCCGTTTACTCGTTTACCCGTTTACCCGTTTTCATTTTCAATTTTCAATTTTCAATTTTCAATTTTCAATTTTCAATTTTCAATTTTCAATTTTCAATTTTCAATTTTCAATTTTCAATTTTCAATTTTCAATTTTCAATTTTCAATTTTCAATTTTCAATTTTCAATTTTCAATTTTCAATTTTCAATTTTCAATTTTCAATTTTCAATTTTCAATTTTCAATTTTCAATTTTCAATTTTCAATTTTCAATTTTCAATTTTCAATTTTCAATTTTCAATTTTCAATTTTCAATTTTCAATTTTCAATTTTCAATTTTCAATTTTCAATTTTCAATTTTCAATTTTCAATTTTCAATTTTCAATTTTCAATTTTTTACCCGTTTACTTGTTTACCCGTTTACTTGTTTACCCGTTCACCCGGTTACCAGTTTACCCGTTTACCCGTTTACCCATTTACCCGATTAACCGTATACCCGTTTGCCCGTTTACCCGTTTACCCGTTTGCCCGTTTACCCGGTTACCTGTTTGCCCGTTTATCCGTTTGCCCGTTTACTCGTTTACCCGCTTACCCGTTACCCGTTTACCCGGTTACCCGTTTGCCCGTTTACCCATTTACCCTCTTACCCGTTTACCCGTTTACCCGTTTACCCGTTTACCTGTTTATCCGTTTACCCGTTTAACCGCTTACCCGTTTACCCGATACCCGTTTACCCGTTTACCTGTTTACCCGTTTACCCGTTTACCTGTTTACTCGTTTACCCGTTTACACGTTTACCCGTTTACCCGTTTACCCGTTTACTCGTTTACCCGTTTACCCGTTTACCCGTTTTCATTTTCATTTTCATTTTCAATTTTCAATTTTTTACCCGTTTACTTGTTTACCTGTTTACCCGTTTACTTGTTTACCCGTTTGCCCGTTTACCCGTTCACCCGGTTACCAGTTTACCCGTTTACCCGTTTTCATTTTCAGTTTCAGTTTCAATTTTCAATTTTCAATTTTCAATTTTCAGTTTCAATTTTCAATTTTCAATTTTCAATTTTCAATTTTCAATTTTCAATTTTCAATTTTCAATTTTCAATTTTCAATTTTCAATTTTCAATTTTCAATTTTCAATTTTCAATTTTCAATTTTCAATTTTCAATTTTCAATTTTCAATTTTCAATTTTCAATTTTCAATTTTCAATTTTCAATTTTCAATTTTCAATTTTCAATTTTCAATTTTCAATTTTCAATTTTCAATTTTCAATTTTCAATTTTCAATTTTCAATTTTCAATTTTCAATTTTCAATTTTCAATTTTCAATTTTCAATTTTCAATTTTCAATTTTCAATTTTCAATTTTCAATTTTCAATTTTCAATTTTCAATTTTCAATTTTCAATTTTCAATTTTCAATTTTCAATTTTCAATTTTCAATTTTCAATTTTCAATTTTCAATTTTCAATTTTCAATTTTCAATTTTCAATTTTCAATTTTCAATTTTCAATTTTCAATTTTCAATTTTCAATTTTCAATTTTCAATTTTCAATTTTCAATTTTCAATTTTCAATTTTCAATTTTCAATTTTCAATTTTCAATTTTCAATTTTCAATTTTCAATTTTCAATTTTCAATTTTCAATTTTCAATTTTCAATTTTCAATTTTCAATTTTCAATTTTCAATTTTCAATTTTCAATTTTCAATTTTCAATTTTCAATTTTCAATTTTCAATTTTCAATTTTCAATTTTCAATTTTCAATTTTCAATTTTCAATTTTCAGTTTTCAATTTTCAATTTTCAATTTTCAATTTTCAATTTTCAATTTTCAATTTTCAATTTTCAATTTTCAATTTTCAATTTTCAATTTTCAATTTTCAATTTTCAATTTTCAATTTTCAATTTTCAGTTTTCAATTTTCAATTTTCAATTTTCAATTTTCAATTTTCAATTTTCAATTTTCAATTTTCAATTTTCAATTTTCAATTTTCAATTTTCAATTTTCAATTTTCAATTTTCAATTTTCAATTTTTTACCCGTTTACTTGTTTACCCGTTTACCCGTTTACTTGTTTACCCGTTTGCCCGTTTACCCGTTCATACGGTTTCCAGTTTACCCGTTTACCCATTTACCCGATTAACCGTATACCCGTTTGCCCGTTTACCCGTTTACACGTTTGCCCGTTTACCCGGTTACCTGTTTGCCCGTTTACCCGTTTGCCCGTTTACTCGTTTACCCGCTTACCCGTTACCCGTTTACCCGGTTACCCGTTTGCCCGTTTACCCATTTACTCTCTTACCCGTTTACCCGGTTACCCGTTTGCCCGTTTACCCATTTACGTATTTATCCATTTATCCGTTTACTCGTTTACCCGATACCCGTTTACCCTTTTACCCGTTTACCCGTTTACCCATTTACGCATTTACCCATTTATCCGTTTACCCGTTTACCCGTTTGCCCGTTTACCCGTTTAACCGTTTAACCGTTTACCCGATACCCGTTTACCTGTTTACCCGTTTACCTGTTTACTCGTTTACCCGTTTACCCGTTTACACGTTTACCCGTTTACCCGTTTACCCGTTTACCCGTTTACTCGTTTACCCGTTTACCCGTTTACTCGTTTACTCGTTTACCCGTTTACCCGTTTACCCGTTTGCCCGTTTACCCGTTTAACCGTTTACCCGTTTACCCGATACCCGTTTACCCGTTTACCTGTTTACCCGTTTACCTGTTTACTCGTTTACCCGTTTACCCGTTTACCCGTTTACACGTTTACCCGTTTACCCGTTTACCTGTTTACTCGTTTACCCGTTTACACGTTTACCCGTTTACCACGTACCTTTTAAAGAAAATTTGTACGGCGAAAGAGCCAAATTTTCACGTACCTTTTAAAGAAAATTTGTATGGCCAAAGAGCTAAATTTTCACGTACCTTTTAAAGAAAGTTTGTACGGCCGAAGAGCTAAATTTTCACGTACCTTTTAAAGAAAATTTGTATGGCCAAAGAGCTAAATTTTCACGTACTATTTAAAGAAAATTTGTACGGCCGAAGAGCCAAATTCTTACGTACCTTTAATGAAAATTAGTATGGCCAAAGAGCTAAATTTTCACGTACCTTTTAAAGAAAGTTTGTACGGCCGAAGAGCTAAATTTTCACGTACCATTTAAAGAAAATTTGTATGGCCGAAGAGCTAAATTTTCACGTACCTTTTAAAGAAAATTTGTATGGCCGAAGAGGTAAATTTTCACGTACCTTTTAAAGAAAATTTGTATGGCCGAAGAGCTAAATTTTCACGTACCTTTTAAAGAAAATTTGTATGGCCGAAGAGCTAAATTTTCACGTACTATTTAAAGAAAATTTGTATGGCCGAAGAGCTAAATTTTCACGTACTATTTAAAGAAAATTTGTAGGCCGAAGTGCAAAATTTTCACGTAACTTTTAAAGAAAATTTGTACGGCCGAAGAGCTAAATTTTCACGTACCTTTTAAAGAAAATTTGTATGGCCAAAGAGCTAAATTTTCACGTACTATTTAAAGAAAATTTGTAGGCCGAAGTGCATAATTTTCACGTAACTTTTAAAGAAAATTTGTACGGCCGAAGAGCTAAATTTTCACGTACCTTTTAAAAAAAAATTGTACGGCCGAAGAGCTAAATTTTCACGTACCTTTTAAAGAAAATTTGTATGGCTGAAGAGCTAAATTTTAACGTACTATTTAAAGAAAATTTGTACGGCCGAAGAGCTAAATTTTCACGTACCTTTTAAAGAAAATTTGTACGGCCGAAGTGCTAAACTTTCACGTACCTTTTAAAGAAAATTTGTAATGCCGAAGAGCTAAATTTTCACGTACCTTTTAAAGAAAATTTGTAATGCCGAAGAGCTAAATTTTCACGTTCTATTTAAAGAAAATTTGTACGGCCGAAGAGCTAAATTTTCACGTAACTTTTAAAGAAAATTTGTAATGCCGAAGAGCTAAATTTTCACGTACCTTTTAAAGAAAATTTGTATTGCCGAAGAGCTAAATTTTCACGTACCTTTTAAAGAAAATTTGTATTGTTGAAGAGCTAAATTTTCACGTACTATTTAAAGAAAATTTGCACGGCCAAAGAGACAAATTTTCACGTACCTTTTAAAGAAAATTTGTATGGCCGAAGAGCTAAATTTTCACGTACCTTTTAAAGAAGATTTGTATGGCCGAAAAGCTAAATTTTCACGTACCTTTTAAAGAAAATTTGTATTGCCGAAGAGCTAAATTTTCACGTACCTTTTAAAGAAAATTTGTATTTACTCGTTTATTCATTTTCAGTTTCAATTTTCAATTTTCAATTTTCAATTTTCAATTTTCAATTTTCAATTTTCAATTTTCAATTTTCAATTTTCAATTTTCAATTTTCAATTTTCAATTTTCAATTTTCAATTTTCAATTTTCAATTTTCAATTTTCAATTTTCAATTTTCAATTTTCAATTTTCAATTTTCAATTTTCAATTTTCAATTTTCAATTTTCAATTTTCAATTTTCAATTTTCAATTTTCAATTTTCAATTTTCAATTTTCAATTTTCAATTTTTAATTTTCAATTTTCAATTTTCAATTTTCAATTTTCAATTTTCAATTTTCAATTTTCAATTTTCAATTTCAATTTTTAATTTTCAATTTTCAATTTTCAATTTTCAATTTTCAATTTTCAATTTTCAATTTTCAATTTTCAATTTTCAATTTTCAATTTTCAATTTTCAATTTTCAATTTACCCGTTTAACCGTTTACCCGTTTACCCGATTAACCGTATACCCGTTTGCCCGTTTACCCGTTTACCCGTTTGCCCGTTTACCCGGTTACCTGTTTGCCCGTTTACCCGTTTGCCCGTTTAAGTGTTTACCCGCTTACCCGTTACCCCTTTACCCGGTTACCCTCTTACCCGTTTACCCGTTTACCTGTTTATCCGTTTACCCGTTTACCCGTTTACCTGTTTATCCGTTTACCCGTTTAACCGTTTACCCGATACCCGTTTACCCGTTTACCCGTTTACCCGTTTACCTGTTTACCCGTTTACCCGTTTACACGTTTACCCGGTTACCCGTTTACCCGTTTACCCGTTTACTCGTTTACCCGTTTACCCGTTTTCATTTTCAATTTTCAATTTTCAATTTTCAATTTTCAATTTTCAATTTTCAATTTTCAATTTTCAATTTTCAATTTTCAATTTTCAATTTTCAATTTTCAATTTTCAATTTTCAATTTTCAATTTTCAATTTTCAATTTTCAATTTTCAATTTTCAATTTTCAATTTTCAATTTTCAATTTTCAATTTTCAATTTTCAATTTTCAATTTTCAATTTTCAATTTTCAATTTTTTACCCGTTTACTTGTTTACCCGTTTACTTGTTTACCCGTTCACCCGGTTACCAGTTTACCCGTTTACCCGTTTACCCATTTACCCGATTAACCGTATACCCGTTTGCCCGTTTACCCGTTTACCCGTTTGCCCGTTTACCCGGTTACCTGTTTGCCCGTTTATCCGTTTGCCCGTTTACTCGTTTACCCGCTTACCCGTTACCCGTTTACCCGGTTACCCGTTTGCCCGTTTACCCATTTACCCTCTTACCCGTTTACCCGTTTACTTGTTTATCCGTTTACCCGTTTAACCGTTTACCCGTTTACCCGATACCCGTTTACCCGTTTACCTGTTTACCCGTTTACCCTTTTACCTGTTTACTCGTTTACCCGTTTACACGTTTACCCGTTTACCCGTTTACTCGTTTACCCGTTTACCCGTTTACCCGTTTACCCGTTTTCATTTTCATTTTCATTTTCAATTTTCAATTTTTTACCCGTTTACTTGTTTACCTGTTTACCCGTTTATTTGTTTACCCGTTTGCCCGTTTACCCGTTCACCCGGTTACCAGTTTACCCGTTTACCCGATTTCATTTTCAGTTTCAGTTTCAATTTTCAATTTTCAATTTTCAATTTTCAATTTTCAATTTTCAATTTTCAATTTTCAATTTTCAATTTTCAATTTTCAATTTTCAATTTTCAATTTTCAATTTTCAATTTTCAATTTTCAATTTTCAATTTTCAATTTTCAATTTTCAATTTTCAATTTTCAATTTTCAATTTTCAATTTTCAATTTTCAATTTTCAATTTTCAATTTTCAATTTTCAATTTTCAATTTTCAATTTTCAATTTTCAATTTTCAATTTTCAATTTTCAATTTTCAATTTTCAATTTTCAATTTTCAATTTTCAATTTTCAATTTTCAATTTTCAATTTTCAATTTTCAATTTTCAATTTTCAATTTTCAATTTTCAATTTTCAATTTTCAATTTTCAATTTTCAATTTTCAATTTTCAATTTTCAATTTTCAATTTTCAATTTTCAATTTTCAATTTTCAATTTTCAATTTTCAATTTTCAATTTTCAATTTTCAATTTTCAATTTTCAATTTTCAATTTTCAATTTTCAATTTTCAATTTTCAATTTTCAATTTTCAATTTTCAATTTTCAATTTTCAATTTTCAATTTTCAATTTTCAATTTTCAATTTTCAATTTTCAATTTTCAATTTTCAATTTTCAATTTTCAATTTTCAATTTTCAATTTTCAATTTTCAGTTTTCAATCTTCAATTCTCAATTTTCAATTTTCAATTTTCAATTTTCAATTTTCAATTTTCAATTTTCAATTTTCAATTTTCAATTTTCAATTTTCAATTTTCAATTTTCAATTTTCAATTTTCAATTTTCAATTTTCAATTTTTTACCCGTTTACTTGTTTACCCGTTTACCCGTTTTCTTGTTTACCCGTTTGCCCGCTTACCCGTTCACCCGGTTACCCGTTTACCCGTTTACCGGGTTTACTCGTTTACCCGTTTACACGTTTACCCGTTTACCCGTTTACCCGTTTACTCGTTTACCCGTTTTCATTTTCAGTTTCAGCCGAAGAGCTAAATTTTCACGTACCTTTTAAAGAAAATTTGTACGGCCGAAGTGCTAAATTTTCACGTACCTTTTAAAGAAAATTTGTATGGCCAAAGAGCTAAATTTTCAAGTACTATTTTAAGAAAATTTGTACGGCCGAAGAGCCAAATTTTCACATACTATTTAAAGAAAATTTGTATGCCCGAAGAGCTAAATTTTCACGTACCTTTTAAAGAAAATTTGTATGGCCGAAGAGCTAAATTTTCACGTACCTTTTAAAGAAAATTTGTACGGTTGAAGAGCTAAATTTTCACGTACCTTTTAAAGAAAATTTGTACGGCTGCAGAGCCAAATTTTCACGTACCTTTTAAAGAAAATTTGTATGGCCGAAGAGTTAAATTTTCACGCACTATTTAAAGAAAATTTGTATTGCCGACGAGCTAAATTTTCACGTACCTTTTAAAGAAAATTTGTATGGCCGAAGAGCTATATTTTCACGCACTATTTAAAGAAAATTTGTATTGCCGAAGAGCTAAATTTTCACGTACCTTTTAAAGAAAATTTGTATGGCCGAAGAGCTAAATTTTCACGTACCTTTTAAAGAAAATTTGTATTGCCGAAGAGCTAAATTTTCACGTACCTTTTAAAGAAAATTTGTACGGCCGAAGAGCTAAATTTTCACGTACCTTTTAAAGAAAATTTGTATGGCCGAAGAGCTAAATTTTCACGTACTATTTAAAGAAAATTTGTATGGCCGAAGTGCAAATTTTCTTTAAATAGTACGTGAAAATTTAGCTCTTCGGCCATACTACCTTTTAAAGAAAATTTGTATTGCCTAAGAGCTAAATTTTCACGTACCTTTTAAAGAAAATTTGTACGGCCGAAGAGCTAAATTTTCACGTACCTTTTAAAGAAAATTTGTATTGCCGAAGAGCTAAATTTTCACGTTCTATTTAAAGAAAATTTGTACGGCCGAAGAGCTAAATTTTCACGTACCTTTTAAAGAAAATTTGTAATGCCGAAGAGCTAAATTTTCACGTACCTTTTAAAGAAAATTTGTATTGCCGAAGAGCTAAATTTTCACGTAACTTTGAAAGAAAATTTGTAATGCCGAAGAGCTAAATTTTCACGTACCTTTTAAAGAAAATTTGTATTGCCGAAGAGCTAAATTTTCACGTACCTTTTAAAGAAAATTTGTATGGCCGAAGAACTAAATTTTCACGTACCTTTTAAAGAAAATTTGTATTTACTCGTTTACCCGTTTACCCCTTTTCATTTTCAGTTTCAATTTTCAATTTTCAATTTTCAATTTTCAATTTTCAATTTTCAATTTTCAATTTTCAATTTTCTATTTTCAATTTTCAATTTTCAATCTTCAATCTTCAATCTTCAATTTTCAATTTTCAATTTTCAATTTTCAATTTTCAATTTTCAATTTTCAATTTTCAATTTTCAATTTTCAATTTTCAATTTTCAATTTTCAATTTTCAATTTTCAATTTTCAATTTTCAATTTTCAATTTTCAATTTTCAATTTTCAATTTTCAATTTTCAATTTTCAATTTTCAATTTTCAATTTTCAATTTTCAATTTTCAATTTTCAATTTTCAATTTTCAATTTTCAATTTTCAATTTTCAATTTTCAATTTTCAATTTCCAATTTCCAATTTTCAATTTTCAATTTTCAATTTTCAATTTTCAATTTTCAATTTTCAATTTTCAATTTTCAATTTTCAATTTTCAATTTTCAATTTTCAATTTTCAATTTTCAATTTTCAATTTTCAATTTTCAATTTTCAATTTTCAATTTTCAATTTTCAATTTTCAATTTTCAATTTTCAATTTTCAATTTTCAATTTTCAATTTTCAATTTTCAATTTTCAATTTTCAATTTTCAATTTTCAATTTTCAATTTTCAATTTTCAATTTTCAATTTTCAATTTTCAATTTTCAATTTTCAATTTTCAATTTTCAATTTTCAATTTTCAATTTTCAATTTTCAATTTTCAATTTTCAATTTTCAATTTTCAATTTTCAATTTTCAATTTTCAATTTTCAAGAGCTAAATTTTCACGTACTATTTAAAGAAAATTTGTACGAAGAGTTAAATTTCCACGTACTTTTTAAAGAAAATTTGTACGGCCGAAGAGGTAAATTTTCACGTACTATTTAAAGAAAATTTGTACGGCTAAAGAGCTAAATTTTCACGTACCTTTTAAAGAAAATTTGTATGGCCGAAGAACTAAATTTTCACGTACCTTTTAAAGAGAATTTGTATGGCCGAAGAGCTAAATTTTCACGTACTATTTAAAGAAAATTTGTACGGCCGAAGAGCTAAATTTTCACGTACCTTTTAAAGAAAATTTGTATGGCTGAAGAGCTAAATTTTCACGTACTATTTAAAGAAAATTTGTACGGCCGAAGAGGTAAATTTTCACGTACTATTTAAAGAAAATTTGTACGGCCGAAGAGCTAAATTTTCACGTACCTTTTAAAGAAAATTTGTACAGCCGAAGAGCTAAATTTTCATGTACCTTTTAAAGAAAATTTGTACGGCCGAAGAGCCAAATTTTCACGTACATTTTAAAGAAAATTTGTATGGCCGAAGAGCTAAATTTTCACGTACCTTTTAAAAAAAAATTGTACGGCCGAAGAGCTAAATTTTTACGTACTATTTAAAGAAAATTTGTATGACCGAAGAGCTAAATTTTCACGTACCTTTTAAAGAAAATTTGTATGGCCGAAGAGCTAAATTTTCACGTACCTTTTAAAGAAAATTTGTATGACCGAAGAGCCAAATTTTCACGTACCTTTTAAAGAAAATTTGTATGGCCGAAGAGCTAAATTTTCACGTACCTTTTAAAGAAAATTTGTATGGCCGAAGAGCTAAATTTTCACGTACCTTTTAAAGAAAATTTGTATTGCCGAAGAGCTAAATTTTCACGTACCTTTTAAAGAAAATTTGTACGGCCGAAGAGCTAATTCACGTGCCTTTTAAAGAAAATTTGTATGGCCGAAGTGCAAAATTTTCACGTAACTTTTAAAGAAAATTTGTACGGCCGAAGAGCTAAATTTTCACGTACCTTTTAAAAAAAATGTGTACGGCCGAAGAGCTAAATTTTCACGTACTATTTAAAGAAAATTTGTACGGCCAAAGAGCTAAATTTTCACGTACCTTTTAAAGAAAATTTGTATGGCTGAAGAGCTAAATTTTCACGTACTATTTAAAGAAAATTTGTACGGCCAAAGAGCTAAATTTCCACGTACCTTTTAAAGAAAATTTGTATGGCCAAAGAGGTAAATTTTCACGACCTTTTAAAGAAAATTTGTATGGCCGAAGAGCTAAATTTTCACGTACTATTTAAAGAAAATTTGTACGGCCGAAGAGCTAAATTATCACGTACCTTTTAAAGAAAATTTGTACGGCCGAAGAGCTAAATTTTCACGTACCTTTCAAAGAAAATTTGTACGGCCGAAGTGCTAAATTTTCACGTACCTTTTAAAGAAAATTTGTATGGCCGAAGAGCTAAATTTTCACGTACCTTTTAAAGAAAATTTGTATTGCCGAAGAGCTAAATTTTCACGTACCTTTTAAAGAAAATTTGTATGGCCGAAGAGCTAAATTTTCACGTACTATTTAAAGAAAATTTGTATGGCCGAAGTGCAAATTTTCTTTAAATAGTACGTGAAAATTTAGCTCTTTGGCCATACTACCTTTTAAAGAAAATTTGTATTGCCGAAGAGCTAAATTTTCACGTACCTTTTAAAGAAAATTTGTACGGCCGAAGAGCTAAATTTTCACGTACCTTTTAAGGAAAATTTGTATGGCCGAAGAGCTAAATTTTCACGTACTATTTAAAGAAAATTTGTATGGCCGAAGTGCAAATTTTCTTTAAATAGTACGTGAAAATTTAGCTCTTCGGCAATACAAATTTTCTTTAAAAGGTACGTGAAAATTTAGCTCTTCGGCCATACAAATTTTCTTTAAAAGGTACGTGAAAATTTAGCTCTTCGGCCGTACAAATTTTCTTAAAATAGTACGTGAAAATTTAGCTCTTTTAAAGAAAAATTTTTTTTTTCCTATTGTTAACTGTTTTGAGGTCTGTAATAAATTGTTATTAAAAAAAAAAAAAAAAAAATTTGCGCGGCCAAAGAGCCAAATTTTTCACGTACCTTTTAAAGAAGATTTGTATGGCCGAAGAGCTAAATTTTCAAACCTTTTAAAGAAAATTTGTATTGCCGAAGAGCTAAATTTTCACGTACCTTTTAAAGAAAATTTGTATGGCCGAAGAGCTAGATTTTCACGTACCTTTTAAAGAAAATTTGTATGGCCGAAGAGCTAAATTTTCACGTACTATTTAAAGAAAATTTGTACGAAGAGTTAAATTTCCACGTACTTTTTCAAGAAAATTTGTACGGCCGAAGAGGTAAATTTTCACGTACTATTTAAAGAAAATTTGTACGGCTAAAGAGCTAAATTTTCACGTACCTTTTAAAGAAAATTTGTATGGCCGAATAACTAAATTTTCACGTACCTTTTAAAGAGAATTTGTATGGCCGAAGAGCTAAATTTTCACGTACTATTTAAAGAAAATTTGTACGGCCGAAGAGCTAAATTTTCACGTACCTTTTAAAGAAAATTTGTATGGCTGAAGAGCTAAATTTTCACGTACTATTTAAAGAAAATTTGTACGGCCGAAGAGGTAAATTTTCACGTACTATTTAAAGAAAATTTGTACGGCCGAAGAGCTAAATTTTCACGTACCTTTTAAAGAAAATTTGTACAGCCGAAGAGCTAAATTTTCATGTACCTTTTAAAGAAAATTTGTACGGCCGAAGAGCCAAATTTTCACGTACCTTTTAAAGAAAATTTGTATGCCCGAAGAGCTAAATTTTCACGTACCTTTTAAAAAAAAATTATATGGCCGAAGAGCTAAATTTTTACGTACTATTTAAAGAAAATTTGTATGACCGAAGAGCTAAATTTTCACGTACCTTTTAAAGAAAATTTGTATGGCCGAAGAGCTAAATTTTCACGTACCTTTTAAAGAAAATTTGTATGACCGAAGAGCCGAATTTTCACGTACCTTTTAAAGAAAATTTGTATGGCCGAAGAGCTAAATTTTCACGTACCTTTTAAAGAAAATTTGTATGGCCGAAGAGCTAAATTTTCACGTACCTTTTAAAGAAAATTTGTATTGCCGAAGAGCAAAATTTTCACGTAACTTTTAAAGAAAATTTGTACAGCCAAAGAGCTAAATTTTCACGTACCTTTTAAAAAAAATGTGTACGGCCGAAGAGCTAAATTTTCACGTACTATTTAAAGAAAATTTGTACGGCCAAAGAGCTAAATTTTCACGTACCTTTTAAAGAAAATTTGTATGGCTGAAGAGCTAAATTTTCACGTACTATTTAAAGAAAATTTGTACGGCCAAAGAGCTAAATTTCCACGTACCTTTTAAAGAAAATTTGTATGGCCAAAGAGGTAAATTTTCACGACCTTTTAAAGAAAATTTGTATTGCCGAAGAGCTAAATTTTCACGTACTATTTAAAGAAAATTTGTACGGCCGAAGAGCTAAATTATCACGTACCTTTTAAAGAAAATTTGTACGGCCGAAGAGCTAAATTTTCACGTACCTTTTAAAGAAAATTTGTACGGCCGAAGTGCTAAATTTTCACGTACCTTTTAAAGAAAATTTGTATGGCTGAAGAGCTAAATTTTCACGTACTATTTAAAGAAAATTTGTACGGCCAAAGAGCTAAATTTCCACGTACCTTTTAAAGAAAATTTGTATGGCCAAAGAGGTAAATTTTCACGACCTTTTAAAGAAAATTTGTATGGCCGAAGACCTAAATTTTCACGTACTATTTAAAGAAAATTTGTACGGCCGAAGAGCTAAATTATCACGTACCTTTTAAAGAAAATTTGTACGGCCGAAGAGCTAAATTTTCACGTACCTTTTAAAGAAAATTTGTACGGCCGAAGTGCTAAATTTTCACGTACCTTTTAAAGAAAATTTGTATGGCCGAAGAGCTAAATTTTCACGTACTATTTAAAGAAAATTTGTACGAAGAGTTAAATTTCCACGTACTTTTTAAAGAAAATTTGTACGGCCGAAGAGGTAAATTTTCACGTACTATTTAAAGAAAATTTGTACGGCTAAAGAGCTAAATTTTCACGTACCTTTTAAAGAAAATTTGTATGGCCGAAGCTAAATTTTCACGTTCTATTTAAAGAAAATTTGTACGGCCGAAGAGCTAAATTTTCACGTACCTTTTAAAGAAAATTTGTAATGCCGAAGAGCTAAATTTTCACGTACCTTTTAAAGAAAATTTGTATTGCCGAAGAGCTAAATTTTCACGTAACTTTTAAAGAAAATTTGTAATGCCGAAGAGCTAAATTTTCACGTACCTTTTAAAGAAAATTTGTATTGCCGAAGAGCTAAATTTTCACGTACCTTTTAAAGAAAATTTGTATGGCCGAAGAACTAAATTTTCACGTACCTTTTAAAGAAAATTTGTATTTACTCGTTTACCCGTTTACCCCTTTTCATTTTCAGTTTCAATTTTCAATTTTCAATTTTCAATTTTCAATTTTCAATTTTCAATTTTCAATTTTCAATTTTCAATTTTCAATTTTCAATTTTCAATTTTCAATTTTCAATCTTCAATCTTCAATTTTCAATTTTCAATTTTCAATTTTCAATTTTCAATTTTCAATTTTCAATTTTCAATTTTCAATTTTCAATTTTCAATTTTCAATTTTCAATTTTCAATTTTCAATTTTCAATTTTCAATTTTCAATTTTCAATTTTCAATTTTCAATTTTCAATTTTCAATTTTCAATTTTCAATTTTCAATTTTCAATTTTCAATTTTCAATTTTCAATTTTCAATTTTCAATAATCAATTTTCAATTTTCAATTTTCAATTTTCAATTTTCAATTCAATTTTCAATTTTCAATTTTCAATTTTCAATTTTCAATTTTCAATTTTCAATTTTCAATTTTCAATTTTCAATTTTCAATTTTCAATTTTCAATTTTCAATTTTCAATTTTCAATTTTCAATTTTCAATTTTCAATTTTCAATTTTCAAGAGCTAAATTTTCACGTACTATTTAAAGAAAATTTGTACGAAGAGTTAAATTTCCACGTACTTTTTAAAGAAAATTTGTACGGCCGAAGAGGTAAATTTTCACGTACTATTTAAAGAAAATTTGTACGGCTAAAGAGCTAAATTTTCACGTACCTTTTAAAGAAAATTTGTATGGCCGAAGAACTAAATTTTCACGTACCTTTTAAAGAGAATTTGTATGGCCGAAGAGCTAAATTTTCACGTACTATTTAAAGAAAATTTGTACGGCCGAAGAGCTAAATTTTCACGTACCTTTTAAAGAAAATTTGTATGGCTGAAGAGCTAAATTTTCACGTACTATTTAAAGAAAATTTGTACGGCCGAAGAGGTAAATTTTCACGTACTATTTAAAGAAAATTTGTACGGCCGAAGAGCTAAATTTTCACGTACCTTTTAAAGAAAATTTGTACAGCCGAAGAGCTAAATTTTCATGTAACTTTTAAAGAAAATTTGTACGGCCGAAGAGCCAAATTTTCACGTACCTTTTAAAGAAAATTTGTATGACCGAAGAGCTAAATTTTCACGTACCTTTTAAAAAAAAATTGTACGGCCGAAGAGCTAAATTTTTACGTACTATTTAAAGAAAATTTGTATGACCGAAGAGCTAAATTTTCACGTACCTTTTAAAGAAAATTTGTATGGCCGAAGAGCTAAATTTTCACGTACCTTTTAAAGAAAATTTGTATGACCGAAGAGCCAAATTTTCACGTACCTTTTAAAGAAAATTTGTATGGCCGAAGAGCTAAATTTTCACGTACCTTTTAAAGAAAATTTGTATGGCCGAAGAGCTAAATTTTCACGTACCTTTTAAAGAAAATTTGTATTGCCGAAGAGCTAAATTTTCACGTACCTTTTAAAGAAAATTTGTACGGCCGAAGAGCTAATTCACGTGCCTTTTAAAGAAAATTTGTATGGCCGAAGTGCAAAATTTTCACGTAACTTTTAAAGAAAATTTGTACGGCCGAAGAGCTAAATTTTCACGTACCTTTTAAAAAAAATGTGTACGGCCGAAGAGCTAAATTTTCACGTACTATTTAAAGAAAATTTGTACGGCCAAAGAGCTAAATTTTCACGTACCTTTTAAAGAAAATTTGTATGGCTGAAGAGCTAAATTTTCACGTACTATTTAAAGAAAATTTGTACGGCCAAAGAGCTAAATTTCCACGTACCTTTTAAAGAAAATTTGTATGGCCAAAGAGGTAAATTTTCACGACCTTTTAAAGAAAATTTGTATGGCCGAAGAGCTAAATTTTCACGTACTATTTAAAGAAAATTTGTACGGCCGAAGAGCTAAATTATCACGTACCTTTTAAAGAAAATTTGTACGGCCGAAGAGCTAAATTTTCACGTACCTTTCAAAGAAAATTTGTACGGCCGAAGTGCTAAATTTTCACGTACCTTTTAAAGAAAATTTGTATGGCCGAAGAGCTAAATTTTCACGTACCTTTTAAAGAAAATTTGTATTGCCGAAGAGCTAAATTTTCACGTACCTTTTAAAGAAAATTTGTACGGCCGAAGAGCTAAATTTTCACGTACCTTTTAAAGAAAATTTGTATGGCCGAAGAGCTAAATTTTCACGTACTATTTAAAGAAAATTTGTATGGCCGAAGTGCAAATTTTCTTTAAATAGTACGTGAAAATTTAGCTCTTTGGCCATACTACCTTTTAAAGAAAATTTGTATTGCCGAAGAGCTAAATTTTCACGTACCTTTTAAAGAAAATTTGTACGGCCGAAGAGCTAAATTTTCACGTACCTTTTAAGGAAAATTTGTATGGCCGAAGAGCTAAATTTTCACGTACTATTTAAAGAAAATTTGTATGGCCGAAGTGCAAATTTTCTTTAAATAGTACGTGAAAATTTAGCTCTTCGGCAATACAAATTTTCTTTAAAAGGTACGTGAAAATTTAGCTCTTCGGCCATACAAATTTTCTTTAAAAGGTACGTGAAAATTTAGCTCTTCGGCCGTACAAATTTTCTTAAAATAGTACGTGAAAATTTAGCTCTTTTAAAGAAAATTTTTTTTTTTTACTATTGTTAACTGTTTTGAGGTCTGTAATAAATTGTTATTAAAAAAAAAAAAAAAAAAATTTGCGCGGCCAAAGAGCCAAATTTTCACGTACCTTTTAAAGAAGATTTGTATGGCCGAAGAGCTAAATTTTCAAACCTTTTAAAGAAAATTTGTATTGCCGAAGAGCTAAATTTTCACGTACCTTTTAAAGAAAATTTGTATGGCCGAAGAGCTAGATTTTCACGTACCTTTTAAAGAAAATTTGTATGGCCGAAGAGCTAAATTTTCACGTACTATTTAAAGAAAATTTGTACGAAGAGTTAAATTTCCACGTACTTTTTAAAGAAAATTTGTACGGCCGAAGAGGTAAATTTTCACGTACTATTTAAAGAAAATTTGTACGGCTAAAGAGCTAAATTTTCACGTACCTTTTAAAGAAAATTTGTATGGCCGAATAACTAAATTTTCACGTACCTTTTAAAGAGAATTTGTATGGCCGAAGAGCTAAATTTTCACGTACTATTTAAAGAAAATTTGTACGGCCGAAGAGCTAAATTTTCACGTACCTTTTAAAGAAAATTTGTATGGCTGAAGAGCTAAATTTTCACGTACTATTTAAAGAAAATTTGTACGGCCGAAGAGGTAAATTTTCACGTACTATTTAAAGAAAATTTGTACGGCCGAAGAGCTAAATTTTCACGTACCTTTTAAAGAAAATTTGTACAGCCGAAGAGCTAAATTTTCATGTACCTTTTAAAGAAAATTTGTACGGCCGAAGAGCCAAATTTTCACGTACCTTTTAAAGAAAATTTGTATGGCCGAAGAGCTAAATTTTCACGTACCTTTTAAAAAAAAATTGTACGGCCGAAGAGCTAAATTTTTACGTACTATTTAAAGAAAATTTGTATGACCGAAGAGCTAAATTTTCACGTACCTTTTAAAGAAAATTTGTATGGCCGAAGAGCTAAATTTTCACGTACCTTTTAAAGAAAATTTGTATGACCGAAGAGCCGAATTTTCACGTACCTTTTAAAGAAAATTTGTATGGCCGAAGAGCTAAATTTTCACGTACCTTTTAAAGAAAATTTGTATGGCCGAAGAGCTAAATTTTCACGTACCTTTTAAAGAAAATTTGTATTGCCGAAGAGCTAAATTTTCACGTACCTTTTAAAGAAAATTTGTACGGCCAAAGAGCTAATTCACGTGCCTTTTAAAGAAAATTTGTATGGCCGAAGTGCAAAATTTTCACGTAACTTTTAAAGAAAATTTGTACAGCCGAAGAGCTAAATTTTCACGTACCTTTTAAAAAAAATGTGTACGGCCGAAGAGCTAAATTTTCACGTACTATTTAAAGAAAATTTGTACGGCCAAAGAGCTAAATTTTCACGTACCTTTTAAAGAAAATTTGTATGGCTGAAGAGCTAAATTTTCACGTACTATTTAAAGAAAATTTGTACGGCCAAAGAGCTAAATTTCCACGTACCTTTTAAAGAAAATTTGTATGGCCAAAGAGGTAAATTTTCACGACCTTTTAAAGAAAATTTGTATGGCCGAAGAGCTAAATTTTCACGTACTATTTAAAGAAAATTTGTACGGCCGAAGAGCTAAATTATCACGTACCTTTTAAAGAAAATTTGTACGGCCGAAGAGCTAAATTTTCACGTACCTTTTAAAGAAAATTTGTACGGCCGAAGTGCTAAATTTTCACGTACCTTTTAAAGAAAATTTGTATGGCCGAAGAGCTAAATTTTCACGTACTATTTAAAGAAAATTTGTACGAAGAGTTAAATTTCCACGTACTTTTTAAAGAAAATTTGTACGGCCGAAGAGGTAAATTTTCACGTACTATTTAAAGAAAATTTGTACGGCTAAAGAGCTAAATTTTCACGTACCTTTTAAAGAAAATTTGTATGGCCGAAGAACTAAATTTTCACGTACCTTTTAAAGAGAATTTGTATGGCCGAAGAGCTAAATTTTCACGTACTATTTAAAGAAAATTTGTACGGCCGAAGAGCTAAATTATCACGTACCTTTTAAAGAAAATTTGTACGGCCGAAGAGCTAAATTTTCACGTACCTTTTAAAGAAAATGTGTACGGCCGAAGTGCTAGATTTTCACGTACCTTTTAAAGAAAATTTGTATGGCCGAAGAGCTAAATTTTCACGTACTATTTAAAGAAAATTTGTACAAAGAGTTAAATTTCCACGTACTTTTTAAAGAAAATTTGTACGGCCGAAGAGGTAAATTTTCACGTACTATTTAAAGAAAATTTGTACGGCTAAAGAGCTAAATTTTCACGTACCTTTTAAAGAAAATTTGTATGGCCGAAGAACTAAATTTTCACGTACCTTTTAAAGAGAATTTGTATGGCCGAAGAGCTAAATTTTCACGTACTATTTAAAGAAAATTTGTACGGCCGAAGAGCTAAATTTTCACGTACCTTTTAAAGAAAATTTGTATGGCTGAAGAGCTAAATTTTCACGTACTATTTAAAGAAAATTTGTACGGCCGAAGAGGTAAATTTTCACGTACTATTTAAAGAAAATTTGTACGGCCGAAGAGCTAAATTTTCACGTACCTTTTAAAGAAAATTTGTACAGCCGAAGAGCTAAATTTTCATGTACCTTTTAAAGAAAATTTGTACGGCCGAAGAGCTAAATTATCACGTACCTTTTAAAGAAAATTTGTACGGCCGAAGAGCTAAATTTTCACGTACCTTTTAAAGAAAGTTTGTACGGCCGAAGAGCTAAATTATCACGTACCTTTTAAAGAAAATTTGTATGGCCGAAGAACTAAATTTTCACGTACCTTTTAAAGAGAATTTGTATGGCCGAAGAGCTAAATTTTCACGTACTATTTAAAGAAAATTTGTACGGCCGAAGAGCTAAATTTTCACGTACCTTTTAAAGAAAATTTGTATGGCTGAAGAGCTAAATTTTCACGTACTATTTAAAGAAAATTTGTACGGCCAAAGAGCTAAATTTCCACGTACCTTTTAAAGAAAATTTGTATGGCCAAAGAGGTAAATTTTCACGACCTTTTAAAGAAAATTTGTATGGCCGAAGAGCTAAATTTTCACGTACTATTTAAAGAAAATTTGTACGGCCGAAGAGCTAAATTATCACGTACCTTTTAAAGAAAATTTGTACGGCCGAAGAGCTAAATTTTCACGTACCTTTTAAAGAAAGTTTGTACGGCCGAAGTGCTAAATTTTCACGTACCTTTTAAAGAAAATTTGTATGGCCGAAGAGCTAAATTTTCACGTACAATTTAAAGAAAATTTGTATGGCCGAAGTGCAAAATTTTCACGTACCTTTTAAAGATAATTTAACCCGTTTACCTGTTTACGCGTTTACCCGTTTACCCGTTTACACGTTTACCCGTTTACCCGTTTACTCGTTTACCCGTTTACCCGTTTACCACGTACCTTTTAAAGAAAATTTGTACGGCGGAAGAGCCAAATTTTCACGTACCTTTTAAAGAAAATTTGTATGGCCAAAGAGCTAAATTTTCACGTACCTTTTAAAGAAAGTTTGTACGGCCGAAGAGCTAAATTTTCACGTACCTTTTAAAGAAAATTTGTATGGCCAAAGAGCTAAATTTTCACGTACTATTTAAAGAAAATTTGTACGGCCGAAGAGCCAAATTCTTACGTACCTTTAATGAAAATTAGTATGGCCAAAGAGCTAAATTTTCACGTACCTTTTAAAGAAAGTTTGTACGGCCGAAGAGCTAAATTTTCACGTACCATTTAAAGAAAATTTGTATGGCCGAAGAGCTAAATTTTCACGTACCTTTTAAAGAAAATTTGTATGGCCGAAGAACTAAATTTTCACGTACCTTTTAAAGAAAATTTGTATGGCCGAAGAGCTAAATTTTCACGTACCTTTTAAAGAAAATTTGTATGGCCGAAGAGCTAAATTTTCACGTACTATTTAAAGAAAATTTGTACGAAGAGTTAAATTTCCACGTACTTTTTAAAGAAAATTTGTACGGCCGAAGAGGTAAATTTTCCACTATTTAAAGAAAATTTGTACGGCTAAAGAGCTAAATTTTCACGTACCTTTTAAAGAAAATTTGTATGGCCGAAGAACTAAATTTTCACGTACCTTTTAAAGAAAATTTGTACGGCCTAGAGCTAAATTTCCACGTACCTTTTAAAGAAAATTTGTATGGCCAAAAAGGTAAATTTTCACGACCTTTTAAAGAAAATTTGTATGGCCGAAGAGCTAAATTTTCACGTACCTTTTAAAGAAAATTTGTACGGCCGAAGTGCTAAACTTTCACGTACCTTTTAAAGAAAATTTGTATGGCCGAAGAGCTAAATTTTCACGTACCTTTTAAAGAAAATTTGTACGGCCGAAGTGCTAAACTTTCACGTACCTTTTAAAGAAAATTTGTATTGCCGAAGAGCTAAATTTTCACGTTCTATTTAAAGAAAATTTGTACGGCCGAAGTGCTAAATTTTCACGTACCTTTTAAAGAAAATTTGTAATGCCGAAGAGCTAAATTTTCACTATTTAAAGAACATTTGTACGGCCGAAGAGCTAAATTTTCACGTACCTTTTAAAGAAAATTTGTACGGCCGAAGAGCTAAATTTTCACGTACCTTTTAAAGAAAATTTGTATGGCCGAAGAGCTAAACTTTCACGTACTATTTAAAGAAAATTTGTAGGCCGAAGTGCAAAATTTTCACGTAACTTTTAAAGAAAATTTGTACGGCCGAAGAGCTAAATTTTCACGTACCTTTTAAAAAAAATTTGTACGGCCGAAGAGCTAAATTTTCACGTACCTTTTAAAGAAAATTTGTAATGCCGAAGAGCTAAATTTTCACGTACCTTTTAAAGAAAATTTGTATTGCCGAAGAGCTAAATTTTCACGTAACTTTTAAAGAAAATTTGTAATGCCGAAGAGCTAAATTTTCACGTACCTTTTAAAGAAAATTTGTATGGCTGAAGAGCTAAATTTTAACGTACTATTTAAAGAAAATTTGTACGGCCGAAGAGCTAAATTTTCACGTACCTTTTAAAGAAAATTTGTACGGCCGAAGTGCTAAACTTTCAAGTACCTTTTAAAGAAAATTTGTAATGCCGAAGAGCTAAATTTTCACGTACCTTTTAAAGAAAATTTGTAATGCCGAAGAGCTAAATTTTCACGTTCTATTTAAAGAAAATTTGTACGGCCGAAGAGCTAAATTTTCACGTACCTTTTAAAGAAAATTTGTAATGCCGAAGAGCTAAATTTTCACGTACCTTTTAAAGAAAATTTGTATTGCCGAAGAGCTAAATTTTCACGTAACTTTTAAAGAAAATTTGTAATGCCGAAGAGCTAAATTTTCACGTACCTTTTAAAGAAAATTTGTATTGCCGAAGAGCTAAATTTTCACGTTCTATTTAAAGAAAATTTGTACGGCCGAAGAGCTAAATTTTCACGTTCCTTTTAAAGAAAATTTGTAATGCCGAAGAGCTAAATTTTCACGTACCTTTTAAAGAAAATTTGTATTGCCGAAGAGCTAAATTTTCACGTAACTTTTAAAGAAAATTTGTAATGCCGAAGAGCTAAATTTTCACGTACCTTTTAAAGAAAATTTGTATTGCCGAAAATCTAAATTTTCACGTACCTTTTAAAGAAAATTTGTATTGTTGAAGAGCTAAATTTTCACGTACTATTTAAAGAAAATTTGCACGGCCAAAGAGCCAAATTTTCACGTACCTTTTAAAGAAAATTTGTATGGCCGAAGAGCTAAATTTTCACGTACCTTTTAAAGAAGATTTGTATGGCCGAAGAGCTAAATTTTCACGTACCTTTTAAAGAAAATTTGTATTGCCGAAGAGCTAAATTTTCACGTACCTTTTAAAGAAAATTTGTATTTACTCGTTTACCCGTTTACCCCTTTTCATTTTCAGTTTCAATTTTCAATTTTCAATTTTCAATTTTCAATTTTCAATTTTCAATTTTCAATTTTCAATTTTCAATTTTCAATTTTCAATTTTCAATTTTCAATTTTCAATTTTCAATTTTAAAATTTTCAATTTTCAATTTTCAATTTTCAATTTTCAATTTTCAATTTTCAATTTTCAATTTTCAATTTTCAATTTTCAATTTTCAATTTTCAATTTTCAATTTTCAATTTTCAATTTTCAATTTTCATTTTTCAATTTTCAATTTTCAATTTTCAATTCTCAATTCTCAATTTTCAATTTTCAATTTTCAATTTTCAATTTTCAATTTTCAATTTTCAATTTTCAATTTTCAATTTTCAATTTTCAATTTTCAATTTTCAATTTTCAATTTTCAATTTTCAATTTTCAATTTTCAATTTTCAATTTACCCGTTTAACCGTTTACCCGATTAACCGTTTACCCGTTTGCCCGTTTACCCGTTTACCCGTTTGCCCGTTTACCCGGTTACCTGTTTGCCCGTTTACCCGTTTTCCCGTTTACCCGTTTACCTGTTTACCCGTTTACCCGTTTACCCGTTTACACGTTTACCCGGTTACCCGTTTACCCGTTTACCCGTTTACCCGTTTACTCGTTTACCCGTTTACCCGTTTTCATTTTCAATTTTCAAATTTCAATTTTCAATTTTCAATTTTCAATTTTCAATTTTCAATTTTCAATTTTCAATTTTCAATTTTCAATTTTCAATTTTCAATTTTCAATTTTCAATTTTCAATTTTCAATTTTCAATTTTCAATTTTCAATTTTCAATTTTCAATTTTCAATTTTCAATTTTCAATTTTTACTTGTTTACTTGTTTACCCGTTTGCCCGTTTACCCGTTCACCCGGTTACCCGTTTACCCATTTACACGATTAACCGTATACCCGTTTGCCCGTTTACCCGTTTACCCGTTTGCCCGTTTACCCGGTTACCTGTTTGCCCGTTTACCCGTTTGCCCGTTTAAGTGTTTACCCGCTTACCCGTTACCCGTTTACCCGGTTACCGTTTGCCCGTTTACCCATTTACCCTCTTACCCGTTTACCTGTTTACCCGTTTACCCGTTTACCCGTTTACCCGTTTACACGTTTACCCGTTTACCCGTTTACCCGTTTACCCGTTTACCCGTTTACCCGTTTACTCGTTTACCCGTTTACCCGATTAACCGTATACCCGTTTGCCCGTTTACCCGTTTACACGTTTGCCCGTTTACCCGGTTACCTGTTTGCCCGTTTACCCGGTTACCTGTTTGCCCGTTTACCCGTTTTCCCGTTTACCCGTTTACCTGTTTACCCGTTTACCCGTTTACCCGTTTACCCGTTTACACGTTTACCCGGTTACCCGTTTACCCGTTTACCCGTTTACTCGTTTACCCGTTTACCCGTTTTCATTTTCAATTTTCAATTTTCAAATTTCAATTTTCAATTTTCAATTTTCAATTTTCAATTTTCAATTTTCAATTTTCAATTTTCAATTTTCAATTTTCAATTTTCAATTTTCAATTTTCAATTTTCAATTTTCAATTTTCAATTTTCAATTTTCAATTTTCAATTTTCAATTTTCAATTTTCAATTTTCAATTTTCAATTTTCAATTTTCAATTTTCAATTTTCAATTTTCAATTTTCAATTTTCAATTTTCAATTTTCAATTTTCAATTTTCAATTTTCAATTTTCAATTTTCAATTTTCAATTTTCAATTTTCAATTTTCAATTTTCAATTTTCAATTTTCAATTTTCAATTTTCAATTTTCAATTTTCAATTTTCAATTTTCAATTTTCAATTTTCAATTTTCAATTTTCAATTTTCAATTTTCAATTTTCAATTTTCAATTTTCAATTTTTACTTGTTTACTTGTTTACCCGTTTGCCCGTTTACCCGTTCACCCGGTTACCCGTTTACCCATTTACACGATTAACCGTATACCCGTTTGCCCGTTTACCCGTTTACCCGTTTGCCCGTTTACCCGGTTACCTGTTTGCCCGTTTACCCGTTTGCCCGTTTAAGTGTTTACCCGCTTACCCGTTACCCGTTTACCCGGTTACCGTTTGCCCGTTTACCCATTTACCCTCTTACCCGTTTACCTGTTTACCCGTTTACCCGTTTACTCGTTTACCCGTTTACACGTTTACCCGTTTACCCGTTTACCCGTTTACCCGTTTACTCGTTTACCCGTTTACCCGATTAACCGTATACCCGTTTGCCCGTTTACCCGTTTACACGTTTGCCCGTTTACCCGGTTACCTGTTTGCCCGTTTACCCGTTTGCCCGTTTACTCGTTTACCCGCTTACCCGTTACCCGTTTACCCGGTTACCCGTTTGCCCGTTTACCCATTTACCCTCTTACCCAATTACCCGTTTACCCGGTTAACCGTTTGCCCGTTTACCCATTTACGCATTTACCCATTTATCCGTTTACTCGTTTACCCGATACCCGTTTACCCTTTTACCCGTTTACCCGTTTACCCATTTACGCATTTACCCATTTATCCGTTTACCCGTTTACCCGTTTGCCCGTTTACCCGTTTACCCTTTTACCCGTTTACCCGTTTACCCATTTACGCATTTACCCATTTATCCGTTTACCCTTTTACCCGTTTACCTGTTTACCCGTTTACCTGTTTACTCGTTTACCCGTTTACCCGTTTACACGTTTACCCGTTTACCCGTTTACCCGTTTACCCGTTTACCCGTTTACCCGTTTACCCGTTTGCCCGTTTACCTGTTTAACCGTTTACCCGTTTACCCGATACCCGTTTACCCGTTTACCTGTTTACCCGTTTACCCGTTTACCTGTTTACTCGTTTACCCGTTTACCCGTTTACACGTTTACCCGTTTACCCGTTTACCCGTTTACTCGTTTACCCGTTTTCATTTTCATTTTCAATTTTCAATTTTCAATTTTCAATTTTCAATTTTCAATTTTCAATTTTCAATTTTCAATTTTCAATTTTCAATTTTCAATTTTCAATTTTCAATTTTCAATTTTCAATTTTCAATTTTCAATTTTCAATTTTCAATTTTCAATTTTCAATTTTCAATTTTCAATTTTCAATTTTCAATTTTCAATTTTCAATTTTCAATTTTCAATTTTCAATTTTCAATTTTCAATTTTCAATTTTCAATTTTCAATTTTCAATTTTCAATTTTCAATTTTCAATTTTCAATTTTCAATTTTCAATTTTCAATTTTCAATTTTCAATTTTCAATTTTCAATTTTCAATTTTCAATTTTCAATTTTCAATTTTCAATTTTCAATTTTCAATTTTCAATTTTCAATTTTCAATTTTCAATTTTCAATTTTCAATTTTCAATTTTCAATTTTCAATTTTCAATTTTCAATTTTCAATTTTCAATTTTCAATTTTCAATTTTCAATTTTCAATTTTCAATTTTCAATTTTCAATTTTCAATTTTCAATTTTCAATTTTCAATTTTCAATTTTCAATTTTCAATTTTCAATTTTCAATTTTCAATTTTCAATTTTCAATTTTCAATTTTCAATTTTCAATTTTCAATTTTCAATTTTCAATTATCAATTTTCAATTTTCAATTTTCAATTTTCAATTTTCAATTTTCAATTTTCAATTTTCAATTTTCAATTTTCAATTTTCAATTTTCAATTTTCAATTTTCAATTTTCAATTTTCAATTTTCAATTTTCAATTTTCAATTTTCAATTTTCAATTTTCAATTTTCAATTTTCAATTTTCAATTTTCAATTTTCAATTTTCAATTTTCAATTTTCAAAATTTGTATTGCCGAAGAGCTAAATTTTTACGTACTTTTTAAAGGAAATTTGTATGGCCGAAGAGTTAAATTTTCACGCACTATTTAAAGAAAATTTGCACGGCCGAAGAGCTAAATTTTTACGTACCTTTTAAAGGAAATTTGTATGGCCGAAGAGTTAAATTTTCACGCACTATTTAAAGAAAATTTGCACGGCCGAAGAGCTAAATTTTCACGTTACTTTTTAAAGGAAATTTGAATTGCCGAAGAGCTAAATTTTTACGTACCTTTTAAAGGAAATTTGTATGGCCGAAGAGTTAAATTTTCACGCACTATTTAAAGAAAATTTGTACGGCCGAAGAGCTAAATTTTCACGTACCTTTTAAAAAAAATTTGTACGGCCGAAGAGCTAAATTTTCACGTACTATTTAAAGAAAATTTGTACGGCCAAAGAGCTAAATTTTAACGTACTATTTAAAGAAAATTTGTACGGCCGAAGAGCTAAATTTTCACGTACCTTTTAAAGAAAATTTGTACGGCCGAAGTGCTAAATTTTCACGTACCTTTTAAAGAAAATTTGTACGGCCGAAGTGCTAAACTTTCACGTACCTTTTAAAGAAAATTTGTATTGCCGAAGAGCTAAATTTTCACGTTCTATTTAAAGAAAATTTGTACGGCCGAAGTGCTAAATTTTCACGTACCTTTTAAAGAAAATTTGTAATGCCGAAGAGCTAAATTTTCACTATTTAAAGAACATTTGTACGGCCGAAGAGCTAAATTTTCACGTACCTTTTAAAGAAAATTTGTACGGCCGAAGAGCTAAATTTTCACGTACCTTTTAAAGAAAATTTGTATGGCCGAAGAGCTAAATTTTCACGTACTATTTAAAGAAAATTTGTAGGCCGAAGTGCAAAATTTTCACGTAACTTTTAAAGAAAATTTGTACGGCCGAAGAGCTAAATTTTCACGTACCTTTTAAAAAAAATTTGTACGGCCGAAGAGCTAAATTTTCACGTACCTTTTAAAGAAAATTTGTAATGCCGAAGAGCTAAATTTTCACGTACCTTTTAAAGAAAATTTGTATTGCCGAAGAGCTAAATTTTCACGTAACTTTTAAAGAAAATTTGTAATGCCGAAGAGCTAAATTTTCACGTACCTTTTAAAGAAAATTTGTATGGCTGAAGAGCTAAATTTTAACGTACTATTTAAAGAAAATTTGTACGGCCGAAGAGCTAAATTTTCACGTACCTTTTAAAGAAAATTTGTACGGCCGAAGTGCTAAACTTTCACGTACCTTTTAAAGAAAATTTGTAATGCCGAAGAGCTAAATTTTCACGTACCTTTTAAAGAAAATTTGTAATGCCGAAGAGCTAAATTTTCACGTTCTATTTAAAGAAAATTTGTACGGCCGAAGAGCTAAATTTTCACGTACCTTTTAAAGAAAATTTGTAATGCCGAAGAGCTAAATTTTCACGTACCTTTTAAAGAAAATTTGTATTGCCGAAGAGCTAAATTTTCACGTAACTTTTAAAGAAAATTTGTAATGCCGAAGAGCTAAATTTTCACGTACCTTTTAAAGAAAATTTGTATTGCCGAAGAGCTAAATTTTCACGTTCTATTTAAAGAAAATTTGTACGGCCGAAGAGCTAAATTTTCACGTTCCTTTTAAAGAAAATTTGTAATGCCGAAGAGCTAAATTTTCACGTACCTTTTAAAGAAAATTTGTATTGCCGAAGAGCTAAATTTTCACGTAACTTTTAAAGAAAATTTGTAATGCCGAAGAGCTAAATTTTCACGTACCTTTTAAAGAAAATTTGTATTGCCGAAAATCTAAATTTTCACGTACCTTTTAAAGAAAATTTGTATTGTTGAAGAGCTAAATTTTCACGTACTATTTAAAGAAAATTTGCACGGCCAAAGAGCCAAATTTTCACGTACCTTTTAAAGAAAATTTGTATGGCCGAAGAGCTAAATTTTCACGTACCTTTTAAAGAAGATTTGTATGGCCGAAGAGCTAAATTTTCACGTACCTTTTAAAGAAAATTTGTATTGCCGAAGAGCTAAATTTTCACGTACCTTTTAAAGAAAATTTGTATTTACTCGTTTACCCGTTTACCCCTTTTCATTTTCAGTTTCAATTTTCAATTTTCAATTTTCAATTTTCAATTTTCAATTTTCAATTTTCAATTTTCAATTTTCAATTTTCAATTTTCAATTTTCAATTTTCAATTTTCAATTTTCAATTTTCAATTTTAAAATTTTCAATTTTCAATTTTCAATTTTCAATTTTCAATTTTCAATTTTCAATTTTCAATTTTCAATTTTCAATTTTCAATTTTCAATTTTCAATTTTCAATTTTCAATTTTCAATTTTCAATTCTCAATTCTCAATTTTCAATTTTCAATTTTCAATTTTCAATTTTCAATTTTCAATTTTCAATTTTCAATTTTCAATTTTCAATTTTCAATTTTCAATTTTCAATTTTCAATTTTCAATTTTCAATTTTCAATTTTCAATTTTCAATTTTCAATTTTCAATTTTCAATTTTCAATTTTCAATTTTCAATTTTCAATTTTCAATTTTCAATTTTCAATTTTCAATTTTCAATTTTCAATTTTCAATTTTCAATTTACCCGTTTAACCGTTTACCCGATTAACCGTATACCCGTTTGCCCGTTTACCCGTTTACCCGTTTGCCCGTTTACCCGGTTACCTGTTTGCCCGTTTACCCGTTTTCCCGTTTACCCGTTTACCCGTTTACCCGTTTACACGTTTACCCGGTTACCCGTTTACCCGTTTACCCGTTTACTCGTTTACCCGTTTTCATTTTCAATTTTCAATTTTCAAATTTCAATTTTCAATTTTCAATTTTCAATTTTCAATTTTCAATTTTCAATTTTCAATTTTCAATTTTCAATTTTCAATTTTCAATTTTCAATTTTCAATTTTCAATTTTCAATTTTCAATTTTCAATTTTCAATTTTCAATTTTCAATTTTCAATTTTCAATTTTCAATTTTCAATTTTCAATTTTCAATTTTCAATTTTCAATTTTCAATTTTCAATTTTCAATTTTCAATTTTCAATTTTCAATTTTCAATTTTCAATTTTCAATTTTCAATTTTTACTTGTTTACTTGTTTACCCGTTTGCCCGTTTACCCGTTCACCCGGTTACCCGTTTACCCATTTACACGATTAACCGTATACCCGTTTGCCCGTTTACCCGTTTACCCGTTTGCCCGTTTACCCGGTTACCTGTTTGCCCGTTTACCCGTTTGCCCGTTTAAGTGTTTACCCGCTTACCCGTTACCCGTTTACCCGGTTACCGTTTGCCCGTTTACCCATTTACCCTCTTACCCGTTTACCTGTTTACCCGTTTACCCGTTTACCCGTTTACTCGTTTACCCGTTTACATGTTTACCCGTTTACCCGTTTACCCGTTTACCCGTTTACCCGTTTACCCGTTTACTCGTTTACCCGTTTACCCGATTAACCGTATACCCGTTTGCCCGTTTACCCGTTTACACGTTTGCCCGTTTACCCGGTTACCTGTTTGCCCGTTTACCCGGTTACCTGTTTGCCCGTTTACCCGTTTTCCCGTTTACCCGTTTACCTGTTTACCCGTTTACCCGTTTACCCGTTTACACGTTTACCCGGTTACCCGTTTACCCGTTTACCCGTTTACCCGTTTTCATTTTCAATTTTCAATTTTCAAATTTCAATTTTCAATTTTCAATTTTCAATTTTCAATTTTCAATTTTCAATTTTCAATTTTCAATTTTCAATTTTCAATTTTCAATTTTCAATTTTCAATTTTCAATTTTCAATTTTCAATTTTCAATTTTCAATTTTCAATTTTCAATTTTTACTTGTTTACTTGTTTACCCGTTTGCCCGTTTACCCGTTCACCCGGTTACCCGTTTGCCCATTTACACGATTAACCGTATACCCGTTTGCCCGTTTACCCGTTTACCCGTTTGCCCGTTTACCCGGTTACCTGTTTGCCCGTTTACCCGTTTGCCCGTTTAAGTGTTTACCCGCTTACCCGTTACCCGTTTACCCGGTTACCGTTTGCCCGTTTACCCATTTACCCTCTTACCCGTTTACCTGTTTACCCGTTTACCCGTTTACCCGTTTACTCGTTTACCCGTTTACACGTTTACCCGTTTACCCGTTTACCCGTTTACCCGTTTACCCGTTTACCCGTTTACTCGTTTACCCGTTTACCCGATTAACCGTATACCCGTTTGCCCGTTTACCCGTTTACACGTTTGCCCGTTTACCCGGTTACCTGTTTGCCCGTTTACCCGTTTGCCCGTTTACTCGTTTACCCGCTTACCCGTTACCCGTTTACCCGGTTACCCGTTTGCCCGTTTACCCATTTACCCTCTTACCCAATTACCCGTTTACCCGGTTAACCGTTTGCCCGTTTACCCATTTACGCATTTACCCATTTATCCGTTTACTCGTTTACCCGATACCCGTTTACCCTTTTACCCGTTTACCCGTTTACCCATTTACGCATTTACCCATTTATCCGTTTACCCGTTTACCCGTTTGCCCGTTTACCCGTTTACCCTTTTACCCGTTTACCCGTTTACCCATTTACGCATTTACCCATTTATCCGTTTACCCTTTTACCCGTTTACCTGTTTACCCGTTTACCTGTTTACTCGTTTACCCGTTTACCCGTTTACCCGTTTACCCGTTTACACGTTTACCCGTTTACCCGTTTACCCGTTTACCCGTTTACCCGTTTACCCGTTTACCCGTTTACCCGTTTGCCCGTTTACCTGTTTAACCGTTTACCCGTTTACCCGATACCCGTTTACCCGTTTACCTGTTTACCCGTTTACCACCCGTTTACCCGTTTACACGTTTACCCGTTTACCCGTTTACTCGTTTACCCGTTTTCATTTTCATTTTCAATTTTCAATTTTCAATTTTCAATTTTCAATTTTCAATTTTCAATTTTCAATTTTCAATTTTCAATTTTCAATTTTCAATTTTCAATTTTCAATTTTCAATTTTCAATTTTCAATTTTCAATTTTCAATTTTCAATTTTCAATTTTCAATTTTCAATTTTCAATTTTCAATTTTCAATTTTCAATTTTCAATTTTCAATTTTCAATTTTCAATTTTCAATTTTCAATTTTCAATTTTCAATTTTCAATTTTCAATTTTCAATTTTCAATTTTCAATTTTCAATTTTCAATTTTCAATTTTCAATTTTCAATTTTCAATTTTCAATTTTCAATTTTCAATTTTCAATTTTCAATTTTCAATTTTCAATTTTCAATTTTCAATTTTCAATTTTCAATTTTCAATTATCAATTTTCAATTTTCAATTTTCAATTTTCAATTTTCAATTTTCAATTTTCAATTTTCAATTTTCAAAATTTGTATTGCAGAAGAGCTAAATTTTTACGTACTTTTTAAAGGAAATTTGTATGGCCGAAGAGTTAAATTTTCACGCACTATTTAAAGAAAATTTGCACGGCCGAAGAGCTAAATTTTTACGTACCTTTTAAAGGAAATTTGTATGGCCGAAGAGTTAAATTTTCACGCACTATTTAAAGAAAATTTGCACGGCCGAAGAGCTAAATTTTCACGTTACTTTTTAAAGGAAATTTGAATTGCCGAAGAGCTAAATTTTTACGTACCTTTTAAAGGAAATTTGTATGGCCGAAGAGTTAAATTTTCACGCACTATTTAAAGAAAATTTGTACGGCCGAAGAGCTAAATTTTCACGTACCTTTTAAAAAAAATTTGTACGGCCGAAGAGCTAAATTTTCACGTACTATTTAAAGAAAATTTGTACGGCCAGAGCTAAATTTTAACGTACTATTTAAAGAAAATTTGTACGGCCGAAGAGCTAAATTTTCACGTACCTTTTAAAGAAAATTTGTACGGCCGAAGTGCTAAACTTTCACGTACCTTTTAAAGAAAATTTGTAATGCCGAAGAGCTAAATTTTCACGTACCTTTTAAAGAAAATTTGTAATGCCGAAGAGCTAATTTCACGTACTATTTAAAGAAAATTTGTACGAAGAGTTAAATTTCCACGTACTTTTTAAAGAAAATTTGTACGGCCGAAGAGGTAAATTTTCTACTATTTAAAGAAAATTTGTACGGCTAAAGAGCTAAATTTTCACGTACCTTTTAAAGAAAATTTGTATGGCCGAAGAACTAAATTTTCACGTACCTTTTAAAGAAAATTTGTATGGCCGAAGAACTAAATTTTCACGTACCTTTTAAAGAAAATTTGTACGGCCTAGAGCTAAATTTCCACGTACCTTTTAAAGAAAATTTGTATGGCCGAAAAGCTAAATTTTCACGTACCTTTTAAAGAAAATTTGTACGGCCGAAGTGCTAAACTTTCACGTACCTTTTAAAGAAAATTTGTATGGCCGAAGAGCTAAATTTTCACGTACCTTTTAAAGAAAATTTGTACGGCCGAAGTGCTAAACTTTCACGTACCTTTTAAAGAAAATTTGTATTGCCGAAGAGCTAAATTTTCACGTTCTATTTAAAGAAAATTTGTACGGCCGAAGTGCTAAATTTTCACGTACCTTTTAAAGAAAATTTGTAATGCCGAAGAGCTAAATTTTCACGTAACTTTTAAAGAAAATTTGTACGGCCGAAGAGCTAAATTTTCACGTACCTTTTAAAAAAAATTTGTACGGCCGAAGAGCTAAATTTTCACGTACTATTTAAAGAAAATTTGTACGACCGAAGAGCTAAATTTTCACGTACCTTTTAAAGAAAATTTGTACGGCCGAAGTGCTAAACTTTCACGTACCTTTTAAAGAAAATTTGTAATGCCGAAGAGCTAAATTTTCACGTACCTTTTAAAGAAAATTTGTAATGCCGAAGAGCTAAATTTTCACGTTCTATTTAAAGAAAATTTGTACGGCCAAAGAGCTAAATTTTCACGTACCTTTTAAAGAAAATTTGTAATGCCGAAGAGCTAAATTTTCACGTAACTTTTAAAGAAAATTTGTAATGCCGAAGAGCTAAATTTTCACGTACCTTTTAAAGAAAATTTGTATTGCCGAAGAGCTAAATTTTCACGTACCTTTTAAAGAAAATTTGTATTGCCGAAGAGCTAAATTTTCACGTACCTTTTAAAGAAAATTTGTATTGCCGAAGAGCTAAATTTTCACGTAACTTTTAAAGAAAATTTGTAATGCCGAAGAGCTAAATTTTCACGTACCTTTTAAAGAAAATTTGTATTGCCGAAGAGCTAAATTTTCACGTTCTATTTAAAGAAAATTTGTACGGCCGAAGAGCTAAATTTTCACGTACCTTTTAAAGAAAATTTGTAATGCCGAAGAGCTAAATTTTCACGTACCTTTTAAAGAAAATTTGTATTGCCGAAGAGCTAAATTTTCACGTAACTTTTAAAGAAAATTTGTAATGCCGAAGAACTAAATTTTCACGTACCTTTTAAAGAAAATTTGTATTGCCGAAGAGCTAAATTTTCACGTACCTTTTAAAGAAAATTTGTATTGTTGAAGAGCTAAATTTTCACGTACTATTTAAAGAAAATTTGCACGGCCAAAGAGCCAAATTTTCACGTACCTTTTAAAGAAAATTTGTATGGCCGAAGAGCTAAATTTTCACGTACCTTTTAAAGAAGATTTGTATGGCCGAAGAGCTAAATTTTCACGTACCTTTTAAAGAAAATTTGTATTGCCGAAGAGCTAAATTTTCACGTACCTTTTAAAGAAAATTTGTATTTACTCGTTTACCCGTTTACCCCTTTTCATTTTCAGTTTCAATTTTCAATTTTCAATTTTCAATTTTCAATTTTTTACCCGTTTACTTGTTTACCCGTTTACTTGTTTACCCGTTTACTTGTTTACCCGTTTGCCCGTTTACCCGTTCACCCGGTTACCAGTTTACCCGTTTACCCGTTTACTCGTTTACCCGTTTACCCGTTTACCCGTTTACCCGTTTACCCGTTTTCATTTTCATTTTCAATTTTCAATTTTCAATTTTTTACCCGTTTACTTGTTTACCCGTTTACCCGTTTACCCGGTTACCCGTTTGCCCGTTTACCCATTTACGCATTTACCCATTTATCCGTTTACTCGTTTACCCGATACCCGTTTACCCTTTTACCCGTTTACCCATTTACGCATTTACCCATTTATCCGTTTACCCGTTTACCCGTTTACCCGTTTGCCCGTTTACCCGTTTACCCTTTTACCCGTTTACCCGTTTACCCATTTACGCATTTACCCATTTATCCGTTTACCCTTTTACCCGTTTACCTGTTTGCCCGTTTACCCGTTTACCTGTTTACTCGTTTACCCGTTTACCCGTTTACACGTTTACCCGTTTACCCGTTTACCCGTTTACTTGTTTACTCGTTTACCCGTTTACCCGTTTGCCCGTTTACCCGTTTAACCGTTTACCCGTTTACCCGATACCCGTTTACCCGTTTACCTGTTTACCCGTTTACCCGTTTACTCGTTTACCCGTTTTCATTTTCATTTTCAATTTTCAATTTTCAATTTTCAATTTTTAATTTTCAATTTTCAATTTTCAATTTTCAATTTTCAATTTTCAATTTTCAATTTTCAATTTTCAATTTTCAATTTTCAATTTTCAATTTTCAATTTTCAATTTTCAATTTTCAATTTTCAATTTTCAATTTTCAATTTTCAATTTTCAATTTTCAATTTTCAATTTTCAATTTTCAATTTTCAATTTTCAATTTTCAATTTTCAATTTTCAATTTTCAATTTTCAATTTTCAATTTTCAATTTTCAATTTTCAATTTTCAATTTTCAATTTTCAATTTTCAATTTTCAATTTTCAATTTTCAATTTTCAATTTTCAATTTTCAATTTTCAATTTTCAATTTTCAATTTTCAATTTTCAATTTTCAATTTTCAATTTTCAATTTTCAATTTTCAATTTTCAATTTTCAATTTTCAATTTTCAATTTTCAATTTTCAATTTTCAATTTTCAATTTTCAATTTTTTACCCGTTTACTTGTTTACCCGTTTACCCGTTTACTTGTTTACCCGTTTGCCCGTTTACCCGTTCATACGGTTTCCAGTTTACCCGTTTACCCATTTACCCGATTAACCGTATACCCGTTTGCCCGTTTACCCGTTTACACGTTTGCCCGTTTACCCGGTTACCTGTTTGCCCGTTTACCCGTTTGCCCGTTTACTCGTTTACCCGCTTACCCGTTACCCGTTTACCCGGTTACCCGTTTGCCCGTTTACCCATTTACCCTCTTACCCGTTTACCCGGTTACCCGTTTGCCCGTTTACCCATTTACGCATTTATCCATTTATCCGTTTACTCGTTTACCCGATACCCGTTTACCCTTTTACCCGTTTACCCGTTTACCCATTTACGCATTTACCCATTTATCAGTTTACCCGTTTACCCGTTTACCCGTTTGCCCGTTTACCCTTTTAACCGTTTAACCGTTTACCCGTTTACCCGTTTACTCGTTTACCCGTTTACCCGTTTACTCGTTTACCCGTTTACCCGTTTACCCGTTTGCCCGTTTACACGTTTACCCGTTTACCCGTTTACCCGTTTACTCGTTTACCCGTTTACTCGTTTACCCGTTTACCCGTTTACCCGTTTGCCCGTTTACCCGTTTAACCGTTTACCCGTTTACCCGATACCCGTTTACCCGTTTACCTGTTTACCCGTTTACCTGTTTACTCGTTTACCCGTTTACCCGTTTACCCGTTTACACGTTTACCCGTTTACCCGTTTACTCGTTTACACGTTTACCCGTTTACCACGTACCTTTTAAAGAAAATTTGTACGGCGGAAGAGCCAAATTTTCACGTACCTTTTAAAGAAAATTTGTATGGCCAAAGAGCTAAATTTTCACGTACCTTTTAAAGAAAATTTGTAATGCCGAAAAGCTAAATTTTCACGTACCTTTTAAAGAAAATTTGTACGGCCGAAGAGCTAAATTTTCACGTACTATTTAAAGAAAATTTGTACGGCCAAAGAGCTAAATTTTCACGTACCTTTTAAAGAAAATTTGTATGGCTGAAGAGCTAAATTTTAACGTACTATTTAAAGAAAATTTGTACGGTCGAAGAGCTAAATTTTCACGTACCTTTTAAAGAAAATTTGTACGGCCGAAGTGCTAAACTTTCACGTACCTTTTAAAGAAAATTTGTAATGCCGAAGAGCTAAATTTTCACGTACCTTTTAAAGAAAATTTGTAATGCCGAAGAGCTAAATTTTCACGTTCTATTTAAAGAAAATTTGTACGGCCGAAGAGCTAAATTTTCACGTACCTTTTAAAGAAAATTTGTAATGCCGAAAAGCTAAATTTTCACGTACCTTTTAAAGAAAATTTGTATTGCCGAAGAGCTAAATTTTCACGTTCTATTTAAAGAAAATTTGTACGGCCGAAGAGCTAAATTTTCACGTACCTTTTAAAGAAAATTTGTAATGCCGAAGAGCTAAATTTTCACGTACCTTTTAAAGAAAATTTGTATTGCCGAAGAGCTAAATTTTCACGTAACTTTTAAAGAAAATTTGTAATGCCGAAGAGCTAAATTTTCACGTACCTTTTAAAGAAAATTTGTATTGCCGAAGAGCTAAATTTTCACGTACCTTTTAAAGAAAATTTGTATTGTTGAAGAGCTAAATTTTCACGTACTATTTAAAGAAAATTTGCACGGCCAAAGAGCCAAATTTTCACGTACCTTTTAAAGAAAATTTGTATGGCCGAAGAGCTAAATTTTCACGTACCTTTTAAAGAAAATTTGTAATGCCGAAGAGCTAAATTTTCACGTTCTATTTAAAGAAAATTTGTACGGCCGAAGAGCTAAATTTTCACGTACCTTTTAAAGAAAATTTGTAATGCCGAAAAGCTAAATTTTCACGTACCTTTTAAAGAAAATTTGTATTGCCGAAGAGCTAAATTTTCACGTTCTATTTAAAGAAAATTTGTACGGCCGAAGAGCTAAATTTTCACGTACCTTTTAAAGAAAATTTGTAATGCCGAAGAGCTAAATTTTCACGTACCTTTTAAAGAAAATTTGTATTGCCGAAGAGCTAAATTTTCACGTAACTTTTAAAGAAAATTTGTAATGCCGAAGAGCTAAATTTTCACGTACCTTTTAAAGAAAATTTGTATTGCCGAAGAGCTAAATTTTCACGTACCTTTTAAAGAAAATTTGTATTGTTGAAGAGCTAAATTTTCACGTACTATTTAAAGAAAATTTGCACGGCCAAAGAGCCAAATTTTCACGTACCTTTTAAAGAAAATTTGTATGGCCGAAGAGCTAAATTTTCACGTACCTTTTAAAGAAGATTTGTATGGCCGAAGAGCTAAATTTTCACGTACCTTTTAAAGAAAATTTGTATTGCCGAAGAGCTAAATTTTCACGTACCTTTTAAAGAAAATTTGTATTTACTCGTTTACCCGTTTACCCCTTTTCATTTTCAGTTTCAATTTTCAATTTTCAATTTTCAATTTTCAATTTTCAATTTTCAATTTTCAATTTTCAATTTTCAATTTTCAATTTTCAATTTTCAATTTTCAATTTTCAATTTTCAATTTTCAATTTTCAATTTTCAATTTTCAATTTTCAATTTTCAATTTTCAATTTTCAATTTTCAATTTTCAATTTTCAATTTTCAATTTTCAATTTTCAATTTTCAATTTTCAATTTTCAATTTTCAATTTTCAATTTTCAATTTTCAATTTTCAATTTTCAATTCTCAATTCTCAATTTTCAATTTTCAATTTTCAATTTTCAATTTTCAATTTTCAATTTTCAATTTTCAATTTTCAATTTTCAATTTTCAATTTTCAATTTTCAATTTACCCGTTTAACCGTTTACCCGATTAACTGTATACCCGTTTGCCCGTTTACCCGTTTACCCGTTTGCCCGTTTACCCGGTTACCTGTTTGCCCGTTTACCCGTTTGCCCGTTTAAGTGTTTACCCGCTTACCCGTTACCCCTTTACCCGGTTATCCTCTTACCCGTTTACCCGTTTACCCGTTTACCTGTTTATCCGTTTACCCGTTTACCCGTTTACCTGTTTATCCGTTTACCCGTTTAACCGTTTACCCGATACCCGTTTACCCGTTTACCTGTTTACCCGTTTACCCGTTTACCCGTTTACACGTTTACCCGGTTACCCGTTTACCCGTTTACCCGTTTACTCGTTTACCCGTTTACCCGTTTTCATTTTCAATTTTCAATTTTCAATTTTCAATTTTCAATTTTCAATTTTCAATTTTCAATTTTCAATTTTCAATTTTCAATTTTCAATTTTCAATTTTCAATTTTCAATTTTCAATTTTCAATTTTCAATTTTCAATTTTCAATTTTCAATTTTCAATTTTCAATTTTCAATTTTCAATTTTCAATTTTCAATTTTCAATTTTCAATTTTCAATTTTCAATTTTCAATTTTCAATTTTCAATTTTCAATTTTCAATTTTCAATTTTCAATTTTCAATTTTCATTTTTCAATTTTTTACCCGTTTACTTGTTTACCCGTTTACTTGTTTACCCGTTCACCCGGTTACCAGTTTACCCGTTTACCCGTTTACCCATTTACCCGATTAACCGTATACCCGTTTGCCCGTTTACCCGTTTACCCGTTTGCCCGTTTACCCGGTTACCTGTTTGCCCGTTTATCCGTTTGCCCGTTTACTCGTTTACCCGCTTACCCGTTACCCGTTTACCCGGTTACCCGTTTGCCCGTTTACCCATTTACCCTCTTACCCGTTTACCCGTTTACCCGTTTACCCGTTTACCTGTTTATCCGTTTACCCGTTTAACCGCTTACCCGTTTACCCGATACCCGTTTACCCGTTTACCTGTTTACCCGTTTACCCGTTTACCTGTTTACTCGTTTACCCGTTTACACGTTTACTCGTTTACCCGTTTACCCGTTTACCCGTTTTCATTTTCATTTTCATTTTCAATTTTCAATTTTTTACCCGTTTACTTGTTTACCTGTTTACCCGTTTACTTGTTTACCCGTTTGCCCGTTTACCCGTTCACCCGGTTACCAGTTTACCCGTTTACCCGTTTTCATTTTCAGTTTCAGTTTCAATTTTCAATTTTCAATTTTCAGTTTCAATTTTCAATTTTCAATTTTCAATTTTCAATTTTCAATTTTCAATTTTCAATTTTCAATTTTCAATTTTCAATTTTCAATTTTCAATTTTCAATTTTCAATTTTCAATTTTCAATTTTCAATTTTCAATTTTCAATTTTCAATTTTCAATTTTCAATTTTCAATTTTCAATTTTCAATTTTCAATTTTCAATTTTCAATTTTCAATTTTCAATTTTCAATTTTCAATTTTCAATTTTCAATTTTCAATTTTCAATTTTCAATTTTCAATTTTCAATTTTCAATTTTCAATTTTCAATTTTCAATTTTCAATTTTCAATTTTCAATTTTCAATTTTCAATTTTCAATTTTCAATTTTCAATTTTCAATTTTCAATTTTCAATTTTCAATTTTCAATTTTCAATTTTCAATTTTCAATTTTCAATTTTCAATTTTCAATTTTCAATTTTCAATTTTCAATTTTCAATTTTCAATTTTCAATTTTCAATTTTCAATTTTCAATTTTCAATTTTCAATTTTCAATTTTCAATTTTCAATTTTCAATTTTCAATTTTCAATTTTCAATTTTCAATTTTCAATTTTTTACCCGTTTACTTGTTTACCCGTTTACCCGTTTACTTGTTTACCCGTTTGCCCGTTTACCCGTTCATACGGTTTCCAGTTTACCCGTTTACCCATTTACCCGATTAACCGTATACCCGTTTGCCCGTTTACCCGTTTACACGTTTGCCCGTTTACCCGGTTACCTGTTTGCCCGTTTACCCGTTTGTCCGTTTACTCGTTTACCTGCTTACCCGTTACCCGTTTACCCGGTTACCCGTTTGCCCGTTTACCCATTTACCCTCTTACCCGTTTACCCGGTTACCCGTTTGCCCGTTTACCCATTTACGTATTTATCCATTTATCCGTTTACTCGTTTACCCGATACCCGTTTACCCTTTTACCCGTTTACCCGTTTACCCATTTACGCATTTACCCATTTATCCGTTTACCCGTTTACCCGTTTACCCGTTTGCCCGTTTACCCGTTTAACCGTTTAACCGTTTACCCGATACCCGTTTACCTGTTTACCCGTTTACCTGTTTACTCGTTTACCCGTTTACCCGTTTACACGTTTACCCGTTTACCCGTTTACCCGTTTACCCGTTTACTCGTTTACCCGTTTACCCGTTTACTCGTTTACCCGTTTACCCGTTTGCCCGTTTACCCGTTTAACCGTTTACCCGTTTACCCGATACCCGTTTACCCGTTTACCTGTTTACCCGTTTACCTGTTTACTCGTTTACCCGTTTACCCGTTTACACGTTTACCCGTTTACCCGTTTACTCGTTTACACGTTTACCCGTTTACCACGTACCTTTTAAAGAAAATTTGTACGGCGAAAGAGCCAAATTTTCACGTACCTTTTAAAGAAAATTTGTATGGCCAAAGAGCTAAATTTTCACGTACCTTTTAAAGAAAGTTTGTACGGCCGAAGAGCTAAATTTTCACGTACCTTTTAAAGAAAATTTGTATGGCCAAAGAGCTAAATTTTCACGTACTATTTAAAGAAAATTTGTACGGCCGAAGAGCCAAATTCTTACGTACCTTTAATGAAAATTAGTATGGCCAAAGAGCTAAATTTTCACGTACCTTTTAAAGAAAGTTTGTACGGCCGAAGAGCTAAATTTTCACGTACCATTTAAAGAAAATTTGTATGGCCGAAGAGCTAAATTTTCACGTACCTTTTAAAGAAAATTTGTATGGCCGAAGAGGTAAATTTTCACGTACCTTTTAAAGAAAATTTGTATGGCCGAAGAGCTAAATTTTCACGTACCTTTTAAAGAAAATTTGTATGGCCGAAGAGCTAAATTTTCACGTACTATTTAAAGAAAATTTGTATGGCCGAAGAGCTAAATTTTCACGTACTATTTAAAGAAAATTTGTAGGCCGAAGTGCAAAATTTTCACGTAACTTTTAAAGAAAATTTGTACGGCCGAAGAGCTAAATTTTCACGTACCTTTTAAAGAAAATTTGTATGGCCAAAGAGCTAAATTTTCACGTACTATTTAAAGAAAATTTGTAGGCCGAAGTGCATAATTTTCACGTAACTTTTAAAGAAAATTTGTACGGCCGAAGAGCTAAATTTTCACGTACCTTTTTAAAAAAAATTGTACGGCCGAAGAGCTAAATTTTCACGTACTATTTAAAGAAAATTTGTACGGCCAAAGAGCTAAATTTTCACGTACCTTTTAAAGAAAATTTGTATGGCTGAAGAGCTAAATTTTAACGTACTATTTAAAGAAAATTTGTACGGCCGAAGAGCTAAATTTTCACGTACCTTTTAAAGAAAATTTGTACGGCCGAAGTGCTAAACTTTCACGTACCTTTTAAAGAAAATTTGTAATGCCGAAGAGCTAAATTTTCACGTACCTTTTAAAGAAAATTTGTAATGCCGAAGAGCTAAATTTTCACGTTCTATTTAAAGAAAATTTGTACGGCCGAAGAGCTAAATTTTCACGTACCTTTTAAAGAAAATTTGTAATGCCGAAAAGCTAAATTTTCACGTACCTTTTAAAGAAAATTTGTATTGCCGAAGAGCTAAATTTTCACGTTCTATTTAAAGAAAATTTGTACGGCCGAAGAGCTAAATTTTCACGTACCTTTTAAAGAAAATTTGTAATGCCGAAGAGCTAAATTTTCACGTACCTTTTAAAGAAAATATGTATTGCCGAAGAGCTAAATTTTCACGTAACTTTTAAAGAAAATTTGTAATGCCGAAGAGCTAAATTTTCACGTACCTTTTAAAGAAAATTTGTATTGCCGAAGAGCTAAATTTTCACGTACCTTTTAAAGAAAATTTGTATTGTTGAAGAGCTAAATTTTCACGTACTATTTAAAGAAAATTTGCACGGCCAAAGAGACAAATTTTCACGTACCTTTTAAAGAAAATTTGTATGGCCGAAGAGCTAAATTTTCACGTACCTTTTAAAGAAGATTTGTATGGCCGAAAAGCTAAATTTTCACGTACCTTTTAAAGAAAATTTGTATTTACTCGTTTACCCGTTTACCCCTTTTCATTTTCAGTTTCAATTTTCAATTTTCAATTTTCAATTTTCAATTTTCAATTTTCAATTTTCAATTTTCAATTTTCAATTTTCAATTTTCAATTTTCAATTTTCAATTTTCAATTTTCAATTTTCAATTTTCAATTTTCAATTTTCAATTTTCAATTTTCAATTTTCAATTTTCAATTTTCAATTTTCAATTTTCAATTTTCAATTTTCAATTTTCAATTTTCAATTTTCAATTTTCAATTTTCAATTTTCAATTTTCAATTTTCAATTTTCAATTTTCAATTTTCAATTTTCAATTTTCAATTTTCAATTTTCAATTTTCAATTTTCAATTTTCAATTTTCAATTTTCAATTTTCAATTTTCAATTTTCAATTTTCAATTTTCAATTTTCAATTTTCAATTTTCAATTTTCAATTTTCAATTTTCAATTTTCAATTTTCAATTTTCAATTTTCAATTTTCAATTTTCAATTTTCAATTTTCAATTTTCAATTTTCAATTTTCAATTTTCAATTTTCAATTTTCAATTTTCAATTTTCAATTTTCAATTTTCAATTTTCAATTTTCAATTTTCAATTTTCAATTTTCAATTTTCAATTTTCAATTTTCAATTTTTGCACGAGGCGCGTGGTTGAGTTGTTCTCGCAGACAATCGGCGTTTTCGTCTGCTAGGCCGAATTTAGCCGCTTATCTCAAATCCTTCATTGCTGGGAGAAGCGCGCGAAGTTTAAATTTAAAATATGGAAAGATATAGCGTAAAGTAAATCAAAATAATATTCTAAAAACGCTTGTAAGCGTAGAAAATGTAACCCAAAAATATTTAAAAACTAAGAGAGATACCTTCTCGAATTTTAAGTGAAAATTAGAGAATATAATTATTTACAAAAATAAAAACAAGTTGGGAAACTTGTTCAACATTTTTTGTCATTTTTGTCATTTTTGATATTTTTGACATTTTTGACATTATTTTTAACATTTTTGACGTTTTTGACATTTTTGACATTTTTGACATTTTTGACATTTTTGACATTTTTGACATTTTTGACATTATTTTTAACATTTTTGACGTTTTTGACATTTTTGACATTTTTGACATTTTTGACAGTTTTGACATTTTTGACATTTTTGACATTTTTGACATTTTTGACATTTTTGACATTATTTTTAACATTTTTGACGTTTTTGACATTTTTGACGTTTTTGACGTTTTTGACATTTTTGACATTTTTGACATTTTTGACATTTTTGACATTTTTGACATTTTTGACATTTTTGACATTTTTGACATTTTTGACATTTTTGACATTTTTGACATTTTTGACGTTTTTGACATTTTTGACGTTTTTGACATTTTTGACATTTTTGACATTTTTGACATTTTTGACATTTTTGACATTATTTTTAACATTTTTGACATTTTTGACATTTTTGACATTTCTGACGTTTTTGACGTTTTTGACATTTTTGACATTTTTGACATTTTTGACATTTTTGACATTCTTGACATTTTTGACATTATTTTTAACATTTTTGACATTTTTTGTCATTTTTGATATTTTTGACGTTTTTGACATTTTTGACATTTTTGACGTTTTTGACATTTTTGACATTTTTGACATTTTTGACATTTTTGACATTTTTGACATTTTTTACATTTTTGACATTTTTGACATTTTTATATTTTTAACATTTTTGACGTTTTTGACATTTTTGACGTTTTTGACATTTTTGACATTTTTGACATTTTTGACATTATTTTTAACATTTTTGACATTATTTTTGACATTTTTGACATTATTTTTAAAATTTTTGACATTTTTTGTCATTTTTGTCATTTTTACATTATTTTTAACATTTTTGACATTTTTTGTCATTTTTGACATTTTTGACATTTTTGACATTATTTTTAACATTTTTGACATTTTTGACATTTTTGACATTTTTGACATTTTTGACATTTTTGACATTTTTGACATTATTTTTAACATTTTTGACATTTTTTGTCATTTTTGTCATTTTTGTCATTTTTGTCATTTTTGACATTTTTGACATTTTTGACATTTTTGACATTTTTGACATTTTTGACATTTTTGACATTTTTGACATTTTTGACATTTTTGACATTTTTGACATTTTTGACATTTTTGACATTTTTGACATTTTTGACATTTTTGACATTTTTGACATTATTTTTAACATTTTTGACGTTTTTGACATTTTTGACATTTTTGACATTTTTGACATTTTTGACATTTTTGACATTATTTTTAACATTTTTGACATTTTTGTCATTTTTGACATTTCTGACGTTTTTGACATTTTTGACATTTTTGACATTTTTGACATTTTTGACATTTTTGACATTATTTTTAACATTTTTGACATTTTTTGACATTTTTGACATTTTTGACATTTTTGACATTTTTGACATTTTTGACATTTTTGACATTTTTGACATTTTTGACATTTTTGACATTTTTGACATTTTTGACATTTTTGACATTATTTTTAACATTTTTGACATTATTTTTAACATTTTTGACATTTTTGACATATTTGACATTATTTTTAACATTTTTGACATTTTTGTCATTTTTGACATTTCTGACGTTTTTGACATTTTTGACGTTTTTGACATTTTTGACATTTTTGACATTTTTGACATTTTTGACATTTTTGACATTTTTGACATTTTTGACATTTTTGACATTTTTGACATTTTTGACATTATTTTTAACATTTTTGACATTTTTGACATTATTTTTAACATTTTTGACATTTTAGATATTTTTGTCATTTTTGACATTTTTGACATTTTTGACATTTTTGACATTTTTGACATTTTTGACATTTTTGACATTTTTGACATTTTTGACATTTTTGACATTTTTGACATTTTTGACAATATTTTTAACATTTTTGACATTTTTGACGTTTTTGACATTTTTGACATTTTTGACATTTTTGACATTTTTGACATTTTTGACATTTTTGACATTTTTGACATTTTTGACGTTTTTGACATTTTTGACATTTTTGACACAGGAGACAGGAGACACGAGACAGGAGACACGAGACAGGAGACACGAGACAGGAGAAACGAGACAGGAGACACGAGACAGGAGACACGAGACAGTAGATACGAGACAGGAGACACGAGACAGGAGACACGAGACACGACATACAAGACACGAGATACGAGACAGGAGACACGAGACAGGAGACACGAGACAGGAGACACGAGACAGTAGATACGAGACAGGAGACACGAGACACGCGACAGGAGACACGCGACACGCGACACGAGACACGAGACAGGAGACACGAGACAGGAGACAGGAGACACGAGACAGTAGATACGAGGCAGGAGACACGAGACAGGAGACACGAGACAGGAAAGAGGAGACACGAGACAGGAGACACGAGACAGGAGACACGAGACAGTAGATACGAGACAGGAGACACGAGACAGGAGACACGAGACACGAGAGAGGAGACACGAGACAGGAGACACGAGACAGGAGACACGAGACAGGAGACACGAGACAGGAGACACGAGACAGGAGACACGAGACAGGAGACACGAGACAGGAGAAACGAGACAGGAGACAGGAGACAGGAGACACGAGACAGGAGACACGAGATACGAGACAGGAGACACGAGACAGGAGACACGAGACAGGAGACACGAGACAGGAGACACGAGACAGTAGATACGAGACAGGAGACACAAGACACGCGTCAGGCGACACGAGACACGAGGCACGAGACACGAGGCACGAGACACGAGAAACGATTCACGAGACAGGAGACACGAGACAGGAGACACGAGACAGGAGACACGAGACAGTAGATACGAGGCAGGAGACACGAGACACGAGACAGGAGACACGAGACAGGAAACAGGAGACACGAGACACGAGACAGGAGACACGAGACAGGAGACACGAGACAGTAGATACGAGACAGAAGACACGAGACACGAGACAGGAGACACGAGACACGACACGCGAGACACGAGACATGAGACACAAAACACGGGGCACGAGACAGGAGACAGGAGACACGAGACACGAGACACGAGACAGGAGATAGGAGACACGAGACAAGAGACACGAGACACAAGACAGGAGACACAAGACAGGAGACACGAGACAGGAGACACGAGACAGGAGACACGAGGCAGGAGACACGAGACAGGAGACACCAGACAGGAAAGAGGAGACACGAGACAGGAGACACGAGACAGGAGACACGAGACAGGAAAGAGGAGACACGAGACAGGAGACACGAGACAGGAGACACGAGACAGTAGATACGAGACAGGAGACACGAGACACGAGACAGGAGACACGAGACACGAGACAGGAGACACGAGACACGAGACAGGAGACACGAGACAGTAGATACGAGACAGAAGACACGAGACAGGAGACACGAGACACGAGACACGAGACAGGAGACAGGAGACAGGAGACAGGAGACAGGAGACAGGAGACAGGAGACAGGAGACAGGAGACACGAGACACGAGACACGAGACACGAGACAGGAGACACGAGACACGAGACACGAGACACGAGACACGAGACACGAGACACGAGACACGAGACACGAGACACGAGACACGAGACACGAGACACGAGACACGAGACACGAGACACGAGACACGAGACACGAGAGACGAGAGACGAGACACGAGACACGAGACACGAGACACGAGACACGAGACACGAGACACGAGACACGAGACACGAGACACGAGACACGAGACACGAGACACGAGACACGAGACGGGAGACGGGAGACCGGAGACGGGAGACGGGAGACGGGAGACGGGAGACGGGAGACGGGAGACGGGAGACGGGAGACTGGAGACTGGAGACGGGAGACGGGAGACGGGAGACGGGAGACGGGAGACGGGAGACGAGAGACGAGAGACGGGAGACGGGAGACGGGAGACGGGAGACGGGAGACGGGAGACGGGAGACGGGAGACGGGAGACGGGAGACGGGAGACGGGAGACAGAGACGGGAGACGGGAGACGGGAGACGGGAGACGGGAGACGGGAGACGGGAGACGGGAGACGGGAGACGGGAGACGGGAGACGGGAGACACAAGACACAAGACACAAGACACAAGACACAAGACACAAGACACAAGACACCAGACACCAGACACCAGACACCAGACACCAGACACGAGACACGAGACACGAGACACGAGACTGGAGACACGAGACACGAGACACGAGACTGGAGACTGGAGGCTGAAGACGATGAAGACGATGAAGACGATGAAGACGATGAAGACGATGAAGACGATGAAGACGATGAAGACGATGAAGACGATGAAGACGATGAAGACGATGAAGACGAAGAAGACGAAGAAGACGAAGAAGACGAAGAAGACGATGAAGACGATGAAGACGATGAAGACGAAGAAGACGAAGAAGACGAAGAAGACGAAGAAGACGAAGAAGACGAAGAAGACAAAGAAGACAAAGAAGACAAAGAAGACGAAGAAGACGAAGAAGACGAAGAAGACGATGAAGACGATGAAGACGATGAAGACGATGAAGACGATGAAGAGGAAGAAGAAGATGAAGACGATGAAGACGATGAAGACGATGAAGACGATGAAGACGAAGAAGACGAAGAAGACGATGAAGACGATGAAGACGATGAAGACGAAGAAGTCGAAGAAGACGAAGAAGACGATGAAGACGATGAAGACGAAGAAGACGAAGACGATGAAGACGATGAAGACGATGAAGACGATGAAGACGATGAAGAAGATGAAGACGAAGAAGACGAAGAAGACGAAGAAGACGAAGAAGAAGACGAAGAAGACGAAGAAGACGAAGAAGACGAAGAAGACGATGAAGACGATGAAGACGATGAAGACGATGAAGACGATGAAGACGATGAAGACGATGAAGACGATGAAGACGAAGAAGACGATGAAGACGATGAAGACGATGAAGACGAAGAAGACGATGAAGACGATGAAGACGATGAAGACTATGAAGACGATGAAGACGATGAAGACGATGAAGACGATGAAGACGAAGAAGACGATGAAGACGATGAAGACGATGAAGACGATGAAGACGAAGAAGACGAAGAAGACGAAGAAGACGAAGAAGACGATGAAGACGATGAAGCCGATGAAGACGATGAAGACGATGAAGACGAAGAAGACGATGAAGACGATGAAGACAATGAAGACGATGAAGACGATAAAGACGATGAAGACGAAGATGAAGAAGATGAAGACGATGAAGACGATGAAGACGATGAAGACGATGAAGACGATGAAGACGATGAAGACGATGAAGACGATGAAGACGAAGAAGACGATGAAGACGATGAAGACGATGAAGACGATGAAGACGATGAAGACGATGAAGACGAAGAAGACGATGAAGACGATGAAGACGATGAAGACGATGAAGACGATGAAGGCGATGAAGACGAAGAAGACGATGAAGACGATGAAGACGATGAAGACGATGAAGACGAAGAAGACCACGAAGATGAAGAAGACGAAGAAGACGAAGAAGACGATGAAGACGATGAAGACGAAGAAGACGATGAAGACGATGAAGACGATGAAGACGATGAAGACGATGAAGACGATGAAGACGATGAAGACGATGAAGACGATGAAGACGATGAAGACGAAGAAGACGAAGAAGACGAAGAAGGCGATGAAGACGATGAAGACGAAGAAGACGATGAAGACGATGAAGACGATGAAGACGAAGAAGACGATGAAGACGATGAAGACGATGAAGACGATGAAGACGATGAAGACGATGAAGACGATGAAGACGAAGAAGACGATGAAGACAATGAAGACGATGAAGACGAAGAAGACGAAGAAGACGAAGAAGACGAAGAAGACGAAGAAGACGATGAAGACGATGAAGACGATGAAGACGATGAAGACGATGAAGACGAAGAAGACGATGAAGACGATGAAGATGATGAAGAAGATGAAGAAGATGAAGACGAAGAAGACGAAGAAGACGAAGAAGAAGACGAAGAAGACGAAGAAGACGAAGAAGACGAAGAAGACGATGAAGACGATGAAGACGATGAAGACGATGAAGACGATGAAGACGATGAAGACGAAGAAGACGAAGAAGACGATGAAGACGAAGAAGACGAAGAAGACGAAGAAGACGATAAAGACGATGAAGACGATGAAGACGATGAAGACGAAGAAGACGAAGAAGACGAAGAAGACGAAGAAGACGAAGAAGACGAAGAAGACGATGAAGACGATGAAGACGAAGAAGACGAAGAAGACGAAGAAGACGAAGAAGACGATGAAGACGATGAAGACGATGAAGACGATGCATTTTTGATATTTTTGACATTTTTGACATTTTTGACATTTTTGACATTTTTGACATTTTTGACATTTTTGACATTTTTGACATTTTTGACATTTTTGACATTTTTGACATTTTTGACATTTTTGACATTTTTGACATTTTTGACATTTTTGACATTTTTGACATTTTTGACATTTTTGACATTTTTGACATTTTTGACATTTTTGACATTTTTGACAATATTTTTGACGTTTTTGACATTTTTGACATTTTTGACATTTTTGACATTTTTGACATTTTTGACATTTTTGACATTTTTGACGTTTTTGACATTTTTGACATTTTTGACACAGGAGACAGGAGACACGAGACAGGAGACACGAGACAGGAGACACGAGACAGGAGAAACGAGACAGGAGACACGAGACAGGAGACACGAGACAGTAGATACGAGACAGGAGACACGAGACAGGAGACACGAGACACGACATACAAGACACGAGATACGAGACAGGAGACACGAGACAGGAGACACGAGACAGGAGACACGAGACAGTAGATACGAGACAGGAGACACGAGACACGCGACAGGAGACACGCGACACGCGACACGAGACACGAGACACGAGACGGGAGACGGGAGACGGGAGACGGGAGACGGGAGACGGGAGACGGGAGACGGGAGACGGGAGACGGGAGACGGGAGACGGGAGACGGGAGACGGGAGACAGGAGACACAAGACACAAGACACAAGACACAAGACACAAGACACAAGACACCAGACACCAGACACCAGACACCAGACACCAGACACGAGACACGAGACACGAGACACGAGACTGGAGACACGAGACACGAGACACGAGACACGAGACGAGACTGGAGGCTGAAGACGATGAAGACGATGAAGACGATGAAGACGATGAAGACGATGAAGACGATGAAGACGATGAAGACGATGAAGACGATGAAGACGATGAAGACGATGAAGACGATGAAGACGATGAAGACGATGAAGACGATGAAGACGAAGAAGACGAAGAAGACGAAGAAGACGAAGAAGACGATGAAGACGATGAAGACGATGAAGACGAAGAAGACGAAGAAGACGAAGAAGACGAAGAAGACGAAGAAGACAAAGAAGACAAAGAAGACAAAGAAGACGAAGAAGACGAAGAAGACGAAGAAGACGATGAAGACGATGAAGACGATGAAGACGATGAAGAGGAAGAAGAAGATGAAGACGATGAAGACGATGAAGACGATGAAGACGATGAAGACGAAGAAGACGAAGAAGACGATGAAGACGATGAAGACGATGAAGACGAAGAAGTCGAAGAAGACGAAGAAGACGATGAAGACGATGAAGACGAAGAAGACGAAGACGATGAAGACGATGAAGACGATGAAGACGATGAAGACTATGAAGACGATGAAGAAGATGAAGACGAAGAAGACGAAGAAGACGAAGAAGAAGACGAAGAAGACGAAGAAGACGAAGAAGACGAAGAAGACGATGAAGACGATGAAGACGATGAAGACGATGAAGACGATGAAGACGATGAAGACGATGAAGACGAAGAAGACGATGAAGACGATGAAGACGATGAAGACGAAGAAGACGATGAAGACGATGAAGACGATGAAGACTATGAAGACGATGAAGACGATGAAGACGATGAAGACGATGAAGACGATGAAGACGAAGAAGACGATGAAGACGATGAAGACGATGAAGACGATGAAGACGAAGAAGACGAAGAAGACGAAGAAGACGAAGAAGACGATGAAGACGATGAAGCCGATGAAGACGATGAAGACGATGAAGACGAAGAAGACGATGAAGACGATGAAGACAATGAAGACGATGAAGACGATGAAGACGATGAAGACAAAGATGAAGAAGATGAAGACGATGAAGACGATGAAGACGAAGAAGACGATGAAGACGATGAAGACGATGAAGACGATGAAGACGATGAAGACGATGAAGACGAAGAAGACGATGAAGACGATGAAGACGATGAAGACGATGAAGACGATGAAGACGAAGAAGACCACGAAGATGAAGAAGACGAAGAAGACGAAGAAGACGATGAAGACGATGAAGACGAAGAAGGCGAAGAAGACGAATGAAGACGATGAAGACGATGAAGACGATGAAGACGATGAAGACGAAGAAGACGATGAAGACGATGAAGGCGATGAAGACGATGAAGACGATGAAGAAGATGAAGGCGATGAAGACGATGAAGACGATGAAGACGATGAAGACGATGAAGACGATGAAGACGATGAAGACGATGAAGACGATGAAGACGATGAAGACGATGAAGACGATGAAGACGATGAAGACGATGAAGACGAAGAAGACGAAGAAGACGAAGAAGACGATGAAGACGATGAAGACCATGAAGACGATGAAGACGATGAAGACGATGAAGAAGATGAAGACGATGAAGACGATGAAGACGATGAAGACGATGAAGACGATGAAGACGATGAAGACGATGAAGACGAAGAAGACGAAGAAGACGATGAAGACGATGAAGACCATGAAGACGATGAAGACGATGAAGACGATGAAGACGATGAAGAAGATGAAGACGATGAAGACGATGAAGACGAAGACGACGAAGAAGACGATGAAGACGATGAAGACGATGAAGACGATGAAGACGAAGACGACGAAGAAGACGAAGAAGACGAAGAAGACGATGAAGACGATGAAGACGATGAAGACGATGAAGACGAAGAAGACGAAGAAGACGATGAAGACGATGAAGACGATAATGACGATAAAGACGATAAAGACGACAAAGACGAAGAAGCCGAAGAAGACGAAGAAGACGAAGAAGACGATGAAGACGATGAAGACGAAGAAGACGATGAAGACGATGAAGACGATGAAGACGATGAAGACGAAGAAGACGAAGAAGACGATGAAGACGATGAAGACGATGAAGACGATGAAGACGATGAAGACGATGAAGACGATGAAGACGAAGAAGACGATGAAGACGATGAAGACGATGAAGACGATGAAGACGATGAAGACGAAGAAGACGAAGAAGACGAAGAAGACGATGAAGACGAAGAAGACGAAGAAGACGAAGAAGACGATGAAGACGAAGAAGACGAAGAAGAAGAAGACGATGAAGACGATGAAGACGATGGAGACGATGAAGACGAAGAAGACGAAGAAGACGATGAAGACGATGAAGACGATGAAGACGATGAAGACGATGAAGACGATGAAGACGATGAAGACGATGAAGACGATGAAGACGATGAAGACGATGAAGGCGAAGAAGACGAAGAAGACGAAGAAGACGAAGAAGACGAAGAAGACGAAGAAGACGATGAAGACGATAAAGACGATGAAGACGATGAAGACGATGAAGACGATGAAGACGATGAAGACGATAAAGACGATAATGACGATAAAGACGATAAAGACGAAGAAGCCGAAGAAGACGAAGAAGACGATGAAGACGATGAAGACGATGAAGACGATGAAGACGAAGAAGACGATGAAGACGATGAAGACGATGAAGACGATGAAGACTATGAAGACGAAGAAGACGAAGAAGACAAAGAAGACGATGAAGACGATGAAGACGATGAAGACGATGAAGACGATGAAGAAGATGAAGACGATGAAGACGATGAAGACGAAGAAGACGATGAAGACGATGAAGACGATGAAGACGATGAAGACGATGAAGACGATGAAGACGAAGAAGACGATGAAGACGATGAAGACGAAGAAGACGAAGAAGACGATGAAGACGATGAAGACGATGAAGACGATGAAGACGATGAAGACGATGAAGACGATGAAGACGATGAAGACGAAGAAGACGATGAAGACGATGAAGACGATGAAGACGATGAAGACGATGAAGAAGATGAAGACGATGAAGACGATGAAGACGATGAAGACGAAGAAGACGATGAAGACGATAAAGACGATAAAGACGATAAAGACGATAAAGACGATAAAGACGATAAAGACGATAAAGACGATAAAGACGATAAAGACGATAAAGACGATGAAGACGATGAAGACGATGAAGACGATGAAGACGATGAAGACGATGAAGACGATGAAGACGATGAAGACGATGAAGACGATGAAGACGATGAAGACGATGAAGACGATGAAGACGATGAAGACGATGAAGACGATGAAGACGATGAAGACGAAGAAGACGAAGAAGACGAAGAAGACGAAGAAGACGATGAAGACGATGAAGACGAAGAAGACGATGAAGACGATGAAGACGAAGAAGACGAAGAAGACGAAGAAGACGAAGAAGACGATGAAGACGATGAAGACCATGAAGACGATGAAGACGATGAAGACGATGAAGACGAAGAAGACGAAGAAGACGAAGAAGACGATGAAGACGATGAAGACGGAGAAGACGATGAAGACCATGAAGACGATGAAGACGATGAAGACGATAAAGACGATGAAGAAGATGAAGACGAAGAAGACGAAGAAGACGAAGAAGACGATGAAGACGAAGAAGACGATGAAGACGAAGAAGACGATGGAGACGATGAAGACGATGAAGACGAAGAAGACGATGAAGACGATGAAGACGATGAAGACGAAGAAGACGAAGAAGACGAAGAAGACGATGAAGACGATGAAGACCATGAAGACGATGAAGACGATAAAGACGATGAAGAAGATGAAGACGAAGAAGACGAAGAAGACGATGAAGACGAAGAAGACGATGAAGACGAAGAAGACGATGGAGACGATGAAGACGATGAAGACGAAGAAGACGATGAAGACGATGAAGACGATGAAGACGAAGAAGACGAAGAAGACGAAGAAGACGATGAAGACGATGAAGACCATGAAGACGATGAAGACGATAAAGACGATGAAGAAGATGAAGACGAAGAAGACGAAGAAGACGAAGAAGACGAAGAAGACGATGAAGACGAAGAAGACGATGAAGACGAAGAAGACGATGGAGACGATGAAGACGATGAAGACGAAGAAGACGATGAAGACGATGAAGACGATGAAGACGAAGAAGACGAAGAAGACGAAGAAGACGATGAAGACGATGAAGACCATGAAGACGATGAAGACGATGAAGACGATGAAGACGATGAAGACGATGAAGACGATGAAGACGATGAAGACGAAGAAGACGAAGAAGACGATGAAGACGATGAAGACCATGAAGACGATGAAGACGATGAAGACGATGAAGACGATGAAGAAGATGAAGACGATGAAGACGATGAAGAAGATGAAGACGAAGAAGACGAAGAAGAAGACGAAGAAGACGAAGAATACGAAGACGAAGAAGACGAAGAAGACGAAGAAGACGATGAAGACGATGAAGACGAAGAAGACGATGAAGACGATGAAGACGAAGAAGACGAAGAAGACGATGAAGACGATGAAGACGAAGAAGACGAAGAAGACGAAGAAGACGAAGAAGACGATGAAGACGATGAAGACGAAGAAGACGATGAAGACGATGAAGGCGATGAAGACGATGAAGACGATGAAGAAGATGAAGGCGATGAAGACGATGAAGACGATAAAGACGATGAAGACGATGAAGACGATGAAGACGATGAAGACGATGAAGACGATGAAGACGATGAAGACGATGAAGACGATGAAGACGATGAAGACGATGAAGACGATGAAGACGATGAAGAAGATGAAGAGGATGAAGAGGATGAAGACGATGAAGACGATGAAGACGATGAAGACGATAAAGACGATAAAGACGATAAAGACGATAAAGACGATAAAGACGATAAAGACGATAAAGACGATAAAGACGATAAAGACGATAAAGACGATAAAGACGATAAAGACGATAAAGACGATAAAGACGATGAAGACGATGAAGACGATGAAGACGATGAAGACGATGAAGACGATGAAGACGATGAAGACGATGAAGACGATGAAGACGATGAAGACGATGAAGACGATGAAGACGATGAAGACGATGAAGACGATGAAGACGATGAAGACGAAGAAGACGAAGAAGACGATGAAGACGATGAAGACGATGAAGACGATGAAGACGAAGAAGACGATGAAGACGATGAAGACGATGAAGACGATGAAGACGATGAAGACGATGAAGACGATGAAGACGATGAAGACGATGAAGACGAAGAAGACGATGAAGACGATGAAGACGATGAAGACGATGAAGACGATGAAGACGATGAAGACGATGAAGACGATGAAGACGATGAAGACGATGAAGACGATGAAGACGATGAAGACGATGAAGACGATGAAGACGATGAAGACGATGAAGACGATGAAGACGATGAAGACGAAGAAGACGAAGAAGACGAAGAAGACGAAGAAGACGATGAAGACGACGAAGACGATGAAGACGATGAAGACGAAGAAGACGAAGAAGACGAAGAAGACGATAAAGACGATAAAGACGATGAAGACGATGAAGACGATGAAGACGATGAAGACGATAAAGACGATAAAGACGATAAAGACGATGAAGACGATGAAGACGATGAAGACGATGAAGACGATGAAGACGATGAAGACGATGAAGACGATGAAGACGATGAAGACGATGAAGACGATGAAGACGATGAAGAAGATGAAGAAGATGAAGAAGTTGAAGAAGATGAAGACGATGAAGACGATGAAGACGATGAAGACGAAGAAGACGATGAAGACGATGAAGACGATGAAGACGATGAAGACGACGAAGACGACGAAGACGATGAAGAAGATGAAGAAGATGAAGACGATGAAGACGATGAAAACGAAGAAGACGATGAAGACGATGAAGACGATGAAGACGATGAAGACGATGAAGACGATGAAGACGATGAAGACGATGAAGACGATGAAGACGATGAAGACGATGAAGGCGATGAAGACGATGAAGACGATGAAGACGATGAAGAGGATGAAGACGATGAAGACGATGAAGACGATGAAGACGAAGAAGACGAAGAAGACGAAAAGACGAAGAAGACGATGAAGACGATGAAGACGATGAAGACGAAGAAGACGATGAAGACGATGAAGACGATGAAGACGATGAAGAAGATGAAGACGATGAAGACGAAGAAGACGATGAAGACGATGAAGACGATGAAGACGATGAAGACGATGAAGACGAAGAAGACGATGAAGACGATGAAGACGATGAAGACGATGAAGACGATGAAGACGATGAAGACGATGAAGAAGATGAAGAGGATGAAGAGGATGAAGACGATGAAGACGATGAAGACGATGAAGACGATAAAGACGATAAAGACGATAAAGACGATAAAGACGATAAAGACGATAAAGACGATAAAGACGATAAAGACGATAAAGACGATAAAGACGATAAAGACGATAAAGACGATAAAGACGATAAAGACGATAAAGACGATGAAGACGATGAAGACGATGAAGACGATGAAGACGATGAAGACGATGAAGACGATGAAGACGATGAAGACGATGAAGACGATGAAGACGATGAAGACGATGAAGACGATGAAGACGATGAAGACGATGAAGACGATGAAGACGATGAAGACGATGAAGACGAAGAAGACGAAGAAGACGAAGAAGACGAAGAAGACGATGAAGACGATGAAGACGATGAAGACGATGAAGACGATGAAGACGATGAAGACGATGAAGACGATGAAGACGATGAAGACGATGAAGACGATGAAGACGATGAAGGCGATGAAGACGATGAAGACGATGAAGACGATGAAGACGATGAAGACGATGAAGACGATAAAGACGATAAAGACGATAAAGACGATAAAGACGATAAAGACGATAAAGACGATGAAGACGATGAAGACGATGAAGACGATGAAGACGATGAAGACGATGAAGACGATGAAGACGATGAAGACGATGAAGAAGATGAAGAAGATGAAGAAGATGAAGACGATGAAGACGATGAAGACGATGAAGACGAAGAAGACGATGAAGACGATGAAGACGATGAAGACGATGAAGACGACGAAGACGATGAAGACGATGAAGACGATGAAGACGATGAAGACGATGAAGAAGATGAAGAAGATGAAGACGATGAAGACGATGAAAACGAAGAAGACGATGAAGACGATGAAGACGATGAAGACGATGAAGACGATGAAGACGATGAAGACGATGAAGACGATGAAGACGATGAAGACGATGAAGACGATGAAGACGATGAAGACGATGAAGACGATGAAGACGATGAAGACGATGAAGACGATGAAGACGATGAAGACGATGAAGACGATGAAGACGATGAAGACGATGAAGACGATGAAGACGAAGAAGACGAAGAAGACGATGAAGACGATGAAGACGATGAAGACGATGAAGACGATGAAGACGATGAAGACGATGAAGACGATGAAGACGATGAAGACGATGAAGACGAAGAAGACGATGAAGACGATGAAGACGATGAAGACGATGAAGACGATGAAGACGATGAAGACGATGAAGACGATGAAGACGATGAAGACGATGAAGACGATGAAGACGATGAAGACGATGAAGAGGATGAAGACGATGTAGACGATGAAGACGAAGAAGACGATGAAGACGATGAAGACGATGAAGACGATGAAGACGAAGAAGACGATGAAGACGAAGAAGACGAAGAAGACGAAGAAGGCGAAGAAGACGATGAAGACGATGAAGACGATGAAGACGATGACGACATTTTTGACATTTTTGACATTTTTGACATTATTTTTAACATTTTTGACATTTTTGACATTTTTGACATTTTTGACATTTTTGACATTATTTTTAACATTTTTGACATTTGGTGAGGTCAGGCCTTCTGTAGAAAATAAAATATACCGAAGGACCACTCGAGATAGCTCGAGAAAAACGTGTGGGAGTTAAGAGGGACTGTATCTTTCCACAGGGCTCCGACAGGGAAAAAAGAGCCTAAAAACTTATTTACTAAAAATAGCGTAGCAATGAAAAATTGCGAAAGCGACTTACCATTAGATGTCTTTCGTAGCTACTTGGCTGGCCAGCCCGATTATACGCGAAGTACCAGACTCTCCATTGTTCTATAGTTCAAATGTTCCAAACACTAATATCTAATAAACTAAAGCGTAAAATTAATAGTTTCCACAATTTTAATATAAAATAATAGCGGTGCGGTGACTTTACTTGCACGAGGCGCGTGGTTGAGTTGTTCTCGCAGACAATCGGCGTTTTCGTCTGCTAGGCCGAATTTAGCCGCTTATCTCAAATCCTTCATTGCTGGGAGAAGCGCGCGAAGTTTAAATTTAAAATATGGAAAGATATAGCGTAAAGTAAATCAAAATAATATTCTAAAAACGCTTGTAAGCGTAGAAAATGTAACCCAAAAATATTTAAAAACTAAGAGAGATACCTTCTCGAATTTTAAGTGAAAATTAGAGAATATAATTATTTACAAAAATAAAAACAAGTTGGGAAACTTGTTCATTCGGCCCACCAAAATGAGCATCATTTTTCGGTAGGTGAATCTGAATCAATTGGAAGGGGGCAAAGCTTGACTAAAGGTCGTTTAAAGATACCGGACGCGGTACGAACATTTGCCACCCTAGCGTGCCCATCAGGCCCTTTAAAAATTTCAATAATGCGACCTACCCGCCATTGAAGGGGCGGTGATAACTCGTCTTTGATAAGAACGACGGTACCTATTTTTGGCTCGGCGCATGGTTCCAACCATTTATTTCGTACTTGAAGGGTATGTAAAAATTCTTGGCTCCAACGACGCCAAAAATCGGCTTGTATTCGTTGGACCAAGTTCCATCGCGATAACCGATTCTCAGGTTTACTTGAAAAATCTTCATCAGGAACGGAAACTAAAGGTCCATGTGTTAAAAAATGTCCCGGTGTTAAAACCTGTAGATCGTTACAGTCGGTAGATTGCGGGGTCAAGGGGCGAGAATTTAAAATCGCCTCAATTTGACAAAGAACCGTGTACAACTCCTCATAACTCAGAATCTGCGAGCCAATGGTACGAATTAAGTGAGTTTTTACTGATTTTATCCCTGACTCCCAAAGACCGCCGAAGTGGGGAGCTGATGGAGGGATAAAATTCCAGGCGATAGCTTGTTGCGTGCAAGCATTTCTTGCAAGATCAAGCAATTCTTTGCTTGATTTAACGAAATTTGTGCCATTGTCTGAAAAAAGAGTTTTTATGTAACCTCTTCGGGCAACAAAGCGACGTAGCGCAGCTAAAAAAGCGTCCGAAGTTAGATCTGACACTAACTCGAGATGTAAAGCTTTAGTATTTAGACAAATAAAAAGGCAGATATATGCTTTTTGTGTTTTTACACCTCTGTGTTTACTGAGAGTGATAGGTATAGCACCACTAAAATCTACTCCACTAAAAGTAAAAGGCTTTTGTGGAATCAAGCGGTAGGACGGAATTTGTCCCATGATTTGCCCATAAGAATGCGGTTTGACGCGAAAGCAACGAACACATTTGGATAAAACCGTTTTAATTAAGCGTTTGGCAGATAAAATCCAAAAAATTTGACTAATGAGATATTGGACTGTTTGCACTCCAACATGCAAATATTTTTTGTGCATATGTTCAATAAAAATATAAGAAAGTCTACTTTCCTTGGGTAAAAGAAGAGGATGTTTTTGTCCGTAAGAAATAGTCATGGCTTGTTGAATGCGTCCTCCAACTCTTATAAGACCATCCTGGTCTAAAAAGGGATTCAATTTTTGTATGGGTTTTATGCACTTTTTCTGGTTTTGAAGGTTAAGAATTACTTCAGAAAAGTATTTTTGTTGTTCGTGCTTAGCCAAACATTTTAAAGCGTTAAAGAGATCGATATAATCTATATTTGTCTTTTTTCTGACGTCTGCGGATAGTCTACAATTATTTATGAATCGTAAACTGCGGGCTAAAAGTAGTTGAATAGCGTAAAAATTGGATTTATTATTTAAAAGCGAATCTAAAAAGTTTTCCGTTGTTCGGTCACAAGAAATCAGAGCAACATTTTTTCGTTCCTCAGTCTCTAAACTGTCATTTATTTTGACTTGCGGGGTTTTTGTTGGCCATTTATCGAAAGATTCTTGTAAAAAACTAGGGGCGGCCCACCATAGGGGATGATTTAAAAGCTCACTCGGCGAGCAGCCGCGGCTGGCTACATCGGCACTATTGAGAAATGTGGGGGTATATAACCAACATTCTGGATTAATATTATCTTGGATAAGACTAACACGATTTGCGACAAAAGTTTTCCATTTACTTGGATGGGATTTTATCCAGTGTAAAACAACCATTGCGTCCGAAAAAGCGTAAAGATTATTTATTGTGAACCTTTTTATGAATATATCATATGTGTATTTTAAGACCTCAGATAAAAGAGTAGCGGCTAGAAGTTCTATTCTCGGAATACTAACAAATTTTTTAAGTGGAGCGATGCGACTTTTCGCAAGAACAAAATATATGTGATATTTAGCGTTTCGTAAGACACGTAAGTATATTACGCATGCGTACCCTCGTTCACTCGCATCACAAAAACCACAGAGATCGATGGATTCGGCGTTGGTGATGTCAATGTGGCGGGGTAAAGTAAATTTTTCTAAAACTTGAAATTCAGATTGATAGAGTGTCCACTGACGAACTATTTCTAAAGTAGGCGTGGCGTCCCAGGAAATACCAAGTAACCAAATTTGTTGAATCAAATATTTTAAAGTGAATGTTACTGGGGTAAGATAACCATGGGGGTCATAGCAGCGTGCTAAAAAAGAGAGAAGCGTCCTTTTAGTACAGCTTTGCTGATTAGGTAATATGTTAAATCGAAACTCGTCATAGGAAGGATGCCAGCACAGGCCTAAGACCTTAGTGACGTCATCCGAATCGAGAGATAAAACTGCGGGGTTGACTAAGGAGGGATCTAAATGAGAGATCACTTCTGAGCGATTGCTAGACCATTTGTGTAATTTCAAGCCAGCGTTTCCTAATAACTCCGTAAGCTCTTGCTGCAAATTTAACGCCTCTTGAACCGTTTTACATGAAGTAGTGACGTCATCAATATAGGTATCGTTAAGTATAACTTGAGCAGCGTGAGGGTAGTTATCATATTCGGACTCAGCTAAGTGCTGAAGGGTGCGTAAAGCGAGATATGGTGAACAGTTCACTCCGTAAGTGACAGTTCGTAGTTTAAAAACGGAAACTTTTTCATTAGGGTTAAACCGCCAAAATATTTTTTGGTATTTTTGATGATCAGGGTTGATATTTATACCACGATACATTTTTTGAATATCGCAGGTGAGCGTCACAGGGTTAAGGCGAAAATGTAATAATATTTGAATAATATCTTTTTGTAGTTTTGGACCCGATAATAAGACTTGATTAAGCGAAATATGCGTAAAAGGGTCGGTAACACTCGCATTAAAAACTACCCTTGTCTTAGTAGTGATAGCTTCATTTTTAACAACAGCGAAATGTGGAATAAAATAGCTGTCTGAATCGTCTTCCTTTTCTGAGTCATAGTCCATATGACCCAATTCCAAATATTCATTCATAAATTTAGAATATTCACAATACAAGTTTTTATCGCGAAGCAGTTTTTTTTCTAAAGATAAGAAACGATTTAGCGCGACTTGTTTGATTGTAGGAAACTGCGGTGGATTCTCAAATGTGCGAAAGGGAAGGGAGACAGTATACCGGCCTTCTTGATTACGCGACACGCTCTGTTTAAAATAATTTTCACAAATTTCATCCTCTGGTTTCAAATGAGTTTTTTGGGGGACGCAGTCGGTTTCCCAAAATTTTGAAATTAATTGCGAAAACGAGTCATTTTCATTTTGACAAAAAAGAGCATTAATTGGCGGGGTAGAAATTAAGGGTTGATTTATTTGTCCCATCAAAATATAGCCGAAAATAGTTCCCATAGCAAAGGGATGATTTGGATCATCGCTAGCGATTTTTCCACCCTGTATAATTAGTGGAAATAGATCCATACCAATTAGTAAATTTACAGGCGAAGGGTTGTAAAAAGTGGGATCTGCTAAGGGTAAATTTTTTATAAAATGCCAATTTTCTGTATTTATTTTTACTGAAGGTAAATCAGTACAAACTTTTTGCAAAATAATCGCTGGCGTAGACACAAAAATATCTGGTTTTTGAAAATTACAAATTTTAATAAAAATCGATCCTAGATCAGAAGTAAGAGAGTTGCCTCCAACCCCCTGTATATTTGAACATAAGGGTTGTCTGGGAAGGCCCAATTGTTGCGCTAATTTTTGAGAACAGAAAGTGTTTTGCGAACCGCTGTCTAAAACGGCTCTAACTGTTTGAAAGTGACCGCGGACATCTTGAATTTTTACTAGGATAGTTGACAATAAAACTTGCGATTGCGCAGAAATAAAACCACAATGCGTGGGGTTAGAACCCGAAGGAGTTGCGATTGGTACTTGTGAATTAGAAGACGTCGAAGTAAAATTGTTATTATTTTGAGTAGAGTAATTTTGAAGCGGACACCCAGTAGCCGGGGATCTAAAACTTTGCTGACTGGCCAAGTAACCACGTGGTGAACGACTTGGAGATGCGTTGGGAGAAATATTAGAGAGATTTTGTGAGAAATTCACGTTAGCATCAAAATGTGATCTATTTTGATTTTGAGAATTAGCGCAATTATAATTTCGCTCAAAATGAATTAATGAGTGATGTCTTTGATTACCAGGGCAATAGCGACATGAGCGCAGACTTTGACAAGAATTTGTTGAATGTATTGAGCTTAAACAATTTAAACATAGTTTCTTATTTTTAGCGTAAGTATAGCGTTCGTAGGGAGATTTACCTTTAAATGCGTGACATAAATACCTCACCATTTGGTCCAGGTTCGAGCCCGATAACAGGACCCCGGGAAAAATTAAAGTCTAAATCGCATTTTGTTAAATATAAAATTTTTAATAAATACGCTGACCTTGCTCTTTTTGCTGTGCTCGCAGTAAAAATAACAAGTAAAAAAGTACCGAACGCGCATTGTTTTCGCGCATTTCCTACCTCTTTTTGGCTTGGCGTCGACTGCACGTAGGAAAAGTTTCCAACACAAAGATATTAAGAGGTAAATGAGACTTGTTTACATTTTTTATCGCCTATTCTCTTTTCTTTTTAAACGCTTTTAATTTTTAAATATTAAAAATTTCGGAAACTAATCGTTCACCTGTTTTAACGGAGTTTTTTAAAAACATTACAATGAGTACGCAACTTAAGAAGTTAGAAGCACTCCGTAATGTGCAACATAATCGCATTAATACTCTTCATAACTTAGCTAATGCATGCCTAACGGATGATACAAAAAAACCGTGTTTACAGGTTCGACTTATCGACCTTGATGAGATGAAAGAAACATTTTTTATTTATCAAAATCAAATAATAGAGGCTTATTCGGCAAGTCCGGAGAGACTGGAAGAAGAAAATGAACGCCTCACTGAGTTTGACGACAGCTTCTATGATATTAAAAGAATTCAAAAACAACTATTTGAGGTGAAAATTGAAGCTCCTCAACCTCAAAACTTAACGCAAATTTCAAACTCTTCTGATCCAGACCGCTTTATGGCGTCTTTAATGCCCAGACTGCGCATTGTCGAATTTCATGGCGACATCACTAAGTTTCCAACCTTTCTAGATATGTACAATAGTTCTGTACACAATAATCCTAGTATTCCTACAAACGCTAAATTTAATTTGTTAATGTCCTACCTAAAAGGACCGCCTTTAAACGTAGTTAAACATTTACAAATAACCGACGCTAATTATATAATCGCTTACAATACGCTTCTAAAACGCTATCATAACCCCCGCTTATCGGCTCAAACTTATTGGCGCTCCGTGTATAATTTTCCCGCTCTCAAAGACGATAATCCAGAAACACTGCGCACGCTGCTTGATGTTTTTTCAGAAAACATTGAGGCTTTAAAAACTCTAAATTACGACACTGATCAATGGTGTTTTCCGCTCGCCAACATTTTACTAGATAAATTGCCTGAGGTACTACTTTCGCGCTTTGAACTAGCTAATTCTAGGTCTAATGAAATGCCCAAATATCAAGAAATTTATAATTTTCTTGAAAGTCAATGTAATTCGCTTTATTCGCTACAATCTAAAAATAGATTTAAAAATAATAAACAGTTTTATAAAAATAACGCCTCGCCTTATTATACAAAAACGCTACTTGGTACGGAAAATACTCATTCTAAAGATAGATGCGCTTTTTGTGATTCTAACACACATTCAATATATTTATGTCACGCATTTAAAGGTAAATCTCCCTACGAACGCTATACTTACGCTAAAAATAAGAAACTATGTTTAAATTGTTTAAGCTCAATACATTCAACAAATTCTTGTCAAAGTCTGCGCTCATGTCGCTATTGCCCTGGTAATCAAAGACATCACTCATTAATTCATTTTGAGCGAAATTATAATTGCGCTAATTCTCAAAATCAAAATAGATCACATTTTGATGCTAACGTGAATTTCTCACAAAATCTCTCTAATATTTCTCCCAACGCATCTCCAAGTCGTTCACCACGTGGTTACTTGGCCAGTCAGCAAAGTTTTAGATCCCCGGCTACTGGGTGTCCGCTTCAAAATTACTCTACTCAAAATAATAACAATTTTACTTCGACGTCTTCTAATTCACAAGTACCAATCGCAACTCCTTCGGGTTCTAACCCCACGCATTGTGGTTTTATTTCTGCGCAATCGCAAGTTTTATTGTCAACTATCCTAGTAAAAATTCAAGATGTCCGCGGTCACTTTCAAACAGTTAGAGCCGTTTTAGACAGCGGTTCGCAAAACACTTTCTGTTCTCAAAAATTAGCGCAACAATTGGGCCTTCCCAGACAACCCTTATGTTCAAATATACAGGGGGTTGGAGGCAACTCTCTTACTTCTGATCTAGGATCGATTTTTATTAAAATTTGTAATTTTCAAAAACCAGATATTTTTGTGTCTACGCCAGCGATTATTTTGCAAAAAGTTTGTACTGATTTACCTTCAGTAAAAATAAATACAGAAAATTGGCATTTTATAAAAAATTTACCCTTAGCAGATCCCACTTTTTACAACCCTTCGCCTGTAAATTTACTAATTGGTATGGATCTATTTCCACTAATTATACAGGGTGGAAAAATCGCTAGCGATGATCCAAATCATCCCTTTGCTATGGGAACTATTTTCGGCTATATTTTGATGGGACAAATAAATCAACCCTTAATTTCTACCCCGCCAATTAATGCTCTTTTTTGTCAAAATGAAAATGACTCGTTTTCGCAATTAATTTCAAAATTTTGGGAAACCGACTGCGTCCCCCAAAAAACTCATTTGAAACCAGAGGATGAAATTTGTGAAAATTATTTTAAACAGAGCGTGTCGCGTAATCAAGAAGGCCGGTATACTGTCTCCCTTCCCTTTCGCACATTTGAGAATCCACCGCAGTTTCCTACAATCAAACAAGTCGCGCTAAATCGTTTCTTATCTTTAGAAAAAAAACTGCTTCGCGATAAAAACTTGTATTGTGAATATTCTAAATTTATGAATGAATATTTGGAATTGGGTCATATGGACTATGACTCAGAAAAGGAAGACGATTCAGACAGCTATTTTATTCCACATTTCGCTGTTGTTAAAAATGAAGCTATCACTACTAAGACAAGGGTAGTTTTTAATGCGAGTGTTACCGACCCTTTTACGCATATTTCGCTTAATCAAGTCTTATTATCGGGTCCAAAACTACAAAAAGATATTATTCAAATATTATTACATTTTCGCCTTAACCCTGTGACGCTCACCTGCGATATTCAAAAAATGTATCGTGGTATAAATATCAACCCTGATCATCAAAAATACCAAAAAATATTTTGGCGGTTTAACCCTAATGAAAAAGTTTCCGTTTTTAAACTACGAACTGTCACTTACGGAGTGAACTGTTCACCATATCTCGCTTTACGCACCCTTCAGCACTTAGCTGAGTCCGAATATGATAACTACCCTCACGCTGCTCAAGTTATACTTAACGATACCTATATTGATGACGTCACTACTTCATGTAAAACGGTTCAAGAGGCGTTAAATTTGCAGCAAGAGCTTACGGAGTTATTAGGAAACGCTGGCTTGAAATTACACAAATGGTCTAGCAATCGCTCAGAAGTGATCTCTCATTTAGATCCCTCCTTAGTCAACCCCGCAGTTTTATCTCTCGATTCGGATGACGTCACTAAGGTCTTAGGCCTGTGCTGGCATCCTTCCTATGACGAGTTTCGATTTAACATATTACCTAATCAGCAAAGCTGTACTAAAAGGACGCTTCTCTCTTTTTTAGCACGCTGCTATGACCCCCATGGTTATCTTACCCCAGTAACATTCACTTTAAAATATTTGATTCAACAAATTTGGTTACTTGGTATTTCCTGGGACGCCACGCCTACTTTAGAAATAGTTCGTCAGTGGACACTCTATCAATCTGAATTTCAAGTTTTAGAAAAATTTACTTTACCCCGCCACATTGACATCACCAACGCCGAATCCATCGATCTCTGTGGTTTTTGTGATGCGAGTGAACGAGGGTACGCATGCGTAATATACTTACGTGTCTTACGAAACGCTAAATATCACATATATTTTGTTCTTGCGAAAAGTCGCATCGCTCCACTTAAAAAATTTGTTAGTATTCCGAGAATAGAACTTCTAGCCGCTACTCTTTTATCTGAGGTCTTAAAATACACATATGATATATTCATAAAAAGGTTCACAATAAATAATCTTTACGCTTTTTCGGACGCAATGGTTGTTTTACACTGGATAAAATCCCATCCAAGTAAATGGAAAACTTTTGTCGCAAATCGTGTTAGTCTTATCCAAGATAATATTAATCCAGAATGTTGGTTATATACCCCCACATTTCTCAATAGTGCCGATGTAGCCAGCCGCGGCTGCTCGCCGAGTGAGCTTTTAAATCATCCCCTATGGTGGGCCGCCCCTAGTTTTTTACAAGAATCTTTCGATAAATGGCCAACAAAAACCCCGCAAGTCAAAATAAATGACAGTTTAGAGACTGAGGAACGAAAAAATGTTGCTCTGATTTCTTGTGACCGAACAACGGAAAACTTTTTAGATTCGCTTTTAAATAATAAATCCAATTTTTACGCTATTCAACTACTTTTAGCCCGCAGTTTACGATTCATAAATAATTGTAGACTATCCGCAGACGTCAGAAAAAAGACAAATATAGATTATATCGATCTCTTTAACGCTTTAAAATGTTTGGCTAAGCACGAACAACAAAAATACTTTTCTGAAGTAATTCTTAACCTTCAAAACCAGAAAAAGTGCATAAAACCCATACAAAAATTGAATCCCTTTTTAGACCAGGATGGTCTTATAAGAGTTGGAGGACGCATTCAACAAGCCATGACTATTTCTTACGGACAAAAACATCCTCTTCTTTTACCCAAGGAAAGTAGACTTTCTTATATTTTTATTGAACATATGCACAAAAAATATTTGCATGTTGGAGTGCAAACAGTCCAATATCTCATTAGTCAAATTTTTTGGATTTTATCTGCCAAACGCTTAATTAAAACGGTTTTATCCAAATGTGTTCGTTGCTTTCGCGTCAAACCGCATTCTTATGGGCAAATCATGGGACAAATTCCGTCCTACCGCTTGATTCCACAAAAGCCTTTTACTTTTAGTGGAGTAGATTTTAGTGGTGCTATACCTATCACTCTCAGTAAACACAGAGGTGTAAAAACACAAAAAGCATATATCTGCCTTTTTATTTGTCTAAATACTAAAGCTTTACATCTCGAGTTAGTGTCAGATCTAACTTCGGACGCTTTTTTAGCTGCGCTACGTCGCTTTGTTGCCCGAAGAGGTTACATAAAAACTCTTTTTTCAGACAATGGCACAAATTTCGTTAAATCAAGCAAAGAATTGCTTGATCTTGCAAGAAATGCTTGCACGCAACAAGCTATCGCCTGGAATTTTATCCCTCCATCAGCTCCCCACTTCGGCGGTCTTTGGGAGTCAGGGATAAAATCAGTAAAAACTCACTTAATTCGTACCATTGGCTCGCAGATTCTGAGTTATGAGGAGTTGTACACGGTTCTTTGTCAAATTGAGGCGATTTTAAATTCTCGCCCCTTGACCCCGCAATCTACCGACTGTAACGATCTACAGGTTTTAACACCGGGACATTTTTTAACACATGGACCTTTAGTTTCCGTTCCTGATGAAGATTTTTCAAGTAAACCTGAGAATCGGTTATCGCGATGGAACTTGGTCCAACGAATACAAGCCGATTTTTGGCGTCGTTGGAGCCAAGAATTTTTACATACCCTTCAAGTACGAAATAAATGGTTGGAACCATGCGCCGAGCCAAAAATAGGTACCGTCGTTCTTATCAAAGACGAGTTATCACCGCCCCTTCAATGGCGGGTAGGTCGCATTATTGAAATTTTTAAAGGGCCTGATGGGCACGCTAGGGTGGCAAATGTTCGTACCGCGTCCGGTATCTTTAAACGACCTTTAGTCAAGCTTTGCCCCCTTCCAATTGATTCAGATTCACCTACCGAAAAATGATGCTCATTTTGGTGGGCCGAATGAACAAGTTTCCCAACTTGTTTTTATTTTTGTAAATAATTATATTCTCTAATTTTCACTTAAAATTCGAGAAGGTATCTCTCTTAGTTTTTAAATATTTTTGGGTTACATTTTCTACGCTTACAAGCGTTTTTAGAATATTATTTTGATTTACTTTACGCTATATCTTTCCATATTTTAAATTTAAACTTCGCGCGCTTCTCCCAGCAATGAAGGATTTGAGATAAGCGGCTAAATTCGGCCTAGCAGACGAAAACGCCGATTGTCTGCGAGAACAACTCAACCACGCGCCTCGTGCAAGTAAAGTCACCGCACCGCTATTATTTTATATTAAAATTGTGGAAACTATTAATTTTACGCTTTAGTTTATTAGATATTAGTGTTTGGAACATTTGAACTATAGAACAATGGAGAGTCTGGTACTTCGCGTATACTCGGGCTGGCCAGCCAAGTAGCTACGAAAGACATCTAATGGTAAGTCGCTTTCGCAATTTTTCATTGCTACGCTATTTTTAGTAAATAAGTTTTTAGGCTCTTTTTTCCCTGTCGGAGCCCTGTGGAAAGATACAGTCCCTCTTAACTCCCACACGTTTTTCTCGAGCTATCTCGAGTGGTCCTTCGGTATATTTTATTTTCTACAGAAGGCCTGACCTCACCAAATGTCAAAAATGTTAAAAATAATGTCAAAAATGTCAAAAATGTCAAAAATGTCAAAAATGTCAAAAATGTTAAAAATAATGTCAAAAATGTCAAAATTGTCAAAAATGTCGTCATCGTCTTCATCGTCTTCATCGTCTTCATCGTCTTCTTCGCCTTCTTCGTCTTCTTCGTCTTCTTCGTCTTCATCGCTTTCTTCGTCTTCATCGTCTTCATCGTCTTCATCGTCTTCATCGTCTTCTTCGTCTTCATCGTCTACATCGTCTTCATCCTCTTCATCGTCTTCATCGTCTTCATCGTCTTCATCGTCTTCATCGTCTTCATCGTCTTCATCGTCTTCATCGTCTTCATCGTCTTCATCGTCTTCATCGTCTTCATCGTCTTCATCGTCTTCTTCGTCTTCATCGTCTTCATCGTCTTCATCGTCTTCATCGTCTTCATCGTCTTCATCGTCTTCATCCGTCTTCATCGTCTTCATCGTCTTCATCGTCTTCTTCGTCTTCTTCGTCTTCATCGTCTTCATCGTCTCATCGTCTTCATCGTCTTCATCGTCTTCATCGTCTTCATCGTCTTCATCGTCTTCATCGTCTTCATCGTCTTCATCGTCTTCATCGTCTTCATGTCTTCATCGTCTTCATCGTCTCATCGTCTTATCGTCTTCATCGTCTTCATCGTCTTCATCGTCTTCATCGTCTTCATCGTCTTCATCGTCTTCATCGTCTTCTTCGTTTTCATCGTCTTCATCGTCTTCATCTTCTTCATCTTCTTCATCGTCTCATCGTCTTCATCGTCTTCATCGTCTTCATCGTCTTCGTCGTCTTCATCGTCTTCATCGGTCTTCATCGTCTTCATCGTCTTCTTCGTCTTCATCGTCTTCATCGTCTTCATCGTCTTCATCTTCTTCATCTTCTTCATCTTCTTCATCGTCTTCATCGTCTTCTCGTCTTCATCGTCTTCATCGTCTTCATCGTCTTCATCGTCTTCATCGTCTTCATCGTCTTTATCGTCTTTATCGTCTTTATCGTCTTTATCGTCTTTATCGTCTTTATCGTCTTCACGTCTTCATCGTCTTCATCGTCTTCATCGTCTTCATCGTCTTCATCGCCTTCATCGTCTTCATCGTCTTCATCGTCTTCATCGTCTTCATCGTCTTCATCGCTCGTCTCATCGTCTTCATCGTCTTCATCGTCTTCATCGTCTTCATCGACTTCCTTCGTCCTTCTTCGTCTTCTTCGTCTTCTTCGTCTTCATCGTCTTCATCGTCTTCATCGTCTTCATCGTCTTCATCGTCTTCATCGTCTTCATCGTCTTCATCGTCTTCATCGTCTTCATCGTCTTCATCGTCATCATCGTCTTCATCGTCTTCATCGTCTTCATCGTCTTCATCGTCTTCATTCCGTCTTCATCGTCTTTATCGTCTTTATCGTCTTTATCCGTCTTTATCTGTCTTTATCGTCTTTATCGTCTTTATCGTCTTTATCGTCTTTATCGTCTTTATCGTCTTTATCGTCTTTATCGTCTTTATCGTCTTTATCGTCTTTATCGTCTTCATCGTCTTCATCGTCTTCATCGTCTTCATCCTCTTCATCC